>JAYMZC010000320.1:6359256-6626756 GCA_036346975.1 Drosophila prolongata
AGTGAATACGTCAATTTCTTTTCGTACTGATTTTATTGAGCATGGATCCGGGTTTATATACATGATTTGGGTTTACAAGGATATTTACTTAGGTCTAAGTTTAGAAAAAAGGAACAACGTGGTTTATTATCAGTTTACAGCAATAATAGCCTAAATAAGCAATTACATCTACCAGATGGTCAGGTTAAAGTTTCCCAAGGGTTATGACGTGAAGGCACGTCCGTCGGCTGGGTGCATATGGGTTCATGACCCGTTATCACATGAAGATGTGCACAGACCAGGATATCAGCTACATATTATTTAGGTCAAAGTAGCTATCAGCAACTAACGAATTTCTGCTAAGTCCGAAATCGTGAATACTCCCGGCCGTTGAACTGATGTTTCAACAATCGTTAATGTTGATCGTGAAGAGCTGGATCGAAGAACCGTCTCTATTTACAGTTGTGGTCTGCATCTGATTCAGCTGAAGGTTATTCTAGGTTTTCCCCATTTCTTTATAAATTTCATAATGACAATGATTATTATAAAAACTAATGAATATAATTAGCAGTATGATGATGTTCAATAGTCCTCAAGATTATGTGGTAATTTTAAAACTATTGGGAGGAAAGAGTTGCGTCTTCTCGTTAATACAACTCTTTGTATTTAAGGTTTGGGTCTTCCTTCGAACTTGTAGAGGTAGATCTTGTTGAATTCAGTTCGTAGATTTTCAGTGAGTTCACCTTCTCCAAAGCGAGCATCCGTTGTACGTAATTCGGTTTCCAGCACATCTTGAACTTGTAACTGTCATTAAGGAATTTCGAAATGGTGCATTCAGGTTTTGCAATCATAAATCCTGAACCTATTAAATTTATATAGAGGTTCCGTCTAAAACAAACTGCAGATAATGTTAGCGTGGATCTTGTTGTAAGATCCATTTGATTTTTGGCATGTGGTTCTTAACCAGATAAAAGGTCTTTCTGCCCTTATTAAGTTGCAAGAACAATCCGTTAAATTATGAAAACATTTGCAATTTCACAGCTAGTTTCCGAAGAAAAACATTTCTCGCTTGTTATAACATATAAAATCATCTTTTGCTCTTTCTTGACAAGCTTTAAAATCAATTCCGACATCTCAAAGTATTCATCTCGATGACTGTTGATTGCGATATATGGTGTCTTAGTTGCAAACATACTGATTCCATCTTTCAGTCAAAAATGGAATTGGTGTCAATCTATAGATGTCAAAAATCTGAGTAGACACCAAAGGCAATTTTAACATTGAATGATAACATGCTCCTTTATAATGGTTCCCTCAGCTCTCATCATCTGGTATGCCAATTAAAATATTATCAGGAGAGACTGGAAGCGTTTGTCCAGGCTTCAAATGGTTGCGTATTTGTTCTAACTGATCCTTTAATTGCCTTGGTGACAGCAACATCGGGCTTATTGTGTTATGCAGAATATCTATTAAAACGTTTAACGATTTCTGTTTGCATTCGTTATAGACTAGAAGCTAATAGAGATAGTTGAGTCGTGAAAATTTATTAAGTCTACTTGCAGTACCAGTAGTTTCTGCAATATAATTTTCATTTGATTTTAACCGCTTGGAGTTTGAGATTTCATCCCTTTTGATGACATTGATTGTAGAGTCAATCAAAGACGTTTGATTTCTCAGCAACGTAAGTAAATGCTTATCATTAGCTTTAACCTCTGAGATCGTTTGCACCATTTTATCCACGTATTTATTAGACTCCACGTAATATACCAAAAAGACTATTAACAATATTTCCAACGATGTCCAACGGTGCTCTTTGCTGACGTGACTTTAATATCAGCATGTTTTCAGCTTGAAGATCCTCCTCGATGATTGAGTAATGTTGATTGATTGTGCTGCTACTAAGGGTAGCAGAAGAAGCATAACAACTAATGTCATTGTCAGCGAAGGCATTGCTGAATTTTTAGGCCTTTTTGCTTTTCTTCATCAGGTGGATGCTCACCTTCCTCTTCGTCAGCTGGATGCTTGTGGAGAGGCTCTTCCTCTGGGAATAGTGGGGCGACATGCTGAATATCTCGTTTAAATATTCCTTTACTCGTTTTTACTTCTACAACCATGACAAAATTATCTTTGCCATGGATTGTCTTAACTATTCGTCCCATAGGCCATTGCAGAACTGGAGTACAATCCTCCTTTATCAGCACTAAAGCTCCTTCCTTTATGTTTGCCGAAGATCTTCTCCATTTTTGGCGATGCTGAAGTTTTTGTAGATAGTCATTTGGCCATTGAGTCCAAAACGCATGCTTTAATTTTGATACGGCTTGCCATCTCTGCCCCAATGATTGTGGTTGTCACTGTCTGCCTGTGCGGTTAACGGTTCTCCAAAAAGAAAG
This sequence comes from Drosophila prolongata, assembly GCA_036346975.1. Taxonomy (NCBI): domain Eukaryota; kingdom Metazoa; phylum Arthropoda; class Insecta; order Diptera; family Drosophilidae; genus Drosophila; species Drosophila prolongata. Next base: position 6,361,626 of record JAYMZC010000320.1, read on the forward strand.
TGACCAGCGGTATGTGACGTAACATCATTTGGATCGCTTGACATCGGAACCAAGGGTCTTGAATTCATGATAGCTTCTTTTTTTTTTTTTTTTTCGCGCGGAGTCCCACGGCCCACATACCCGCCCAACCGACCGAGGGGCGCAGCCGTGTATCGTACGGCACGATTCGCGATAAGATAGACGCGAGATAGGAAAATAAAGGTAAAGGTCCGGGGAAAAAAGTAATAGTTAGATCAATCTTGTGCCAATGAAGCAAGTATCAATCGTTTTAGGAGCGGCAGAGAGTCAAGATTTGATATTACAGGAGAAAGTCTATTATAGTCAGAACATAATACTCTGAAAGGCTCATGCAAGGCATAGTTAGATCTACAATGATTAAAATTAGGGGAAAATAATTTCTAGTTAATCTACTTGGCACAGAAAAGTTTAGCCGACTTAACAAGTCGGGGCAGTCAATATCACCATGTATAAGGTTATAAATAAAGATAGTACCAAGCATCGTTCTACGGTTGGCTAGGGATGGTAAATTAATTTCGGACGTTGATGCACTATGATCAGCGCAAACAAGTGGCCCTTACGACACCAAGCAGTGCTTGTTACGCGCGGAGCCTAATAGGCGTAAAAACGAGATCGCGAGAAGTTAAAAGCACAATGTAGAAGCGGACAGACTAAGTTAGAAATACGTACGAGACTAATACTAATACTAATTTTGTGCTAAGTAAGATAAAATTAATGATTTTAGGCTTGTCAAAGAGTCGGTAGTAGAAATAATGTGGTATAGTCTATTATAGTCGTTACACAGTACTCTAAACGTTTCATGCATATCATAGTTAGATCTACAAATATTTAAAGTAATTCTATTAGGCACAGATAAGTTTATGGGACCCAGAACTTGGGACTTATAAATAAAAGTTGTGCCAAGCATCGTTCTACGGTTTAATAAGGATGGTAGATTAATTATGAGAAGTCTACTAAAGTAGGATGGTAAAATAAGGCTTGCATTCCAGTTAAGGCCCCGTAGAGCAAATAATAAAAAGTTCTTTTGCACAGACTCTATCCGGTCTATATGTACACCATACTGAGGACTCCAAACTGGAGAACAGTACTCCAGGATTGGACGAACTAGTGAAATAAACAGAGTCTTTGTAACATAGGGATCATCGAATTCCTTTGACCACCTTTTAATAAATCCAAGTACTCCCCTGGCTTTATTCACCATAGAAGTAATATGGTCACAAAACTTAAGTTTAGGGTCAAGGAGGGACGCCAAGGTCATCAACATGCGTAATTCTAGACAAACGCGCAACCACCCAGCGTATACGTTGCATATTGTGGGTTCACCCGAAAAAATGTCATTACTTTGCACTTAGCGCTATTTAAATCCAAAAGATTTTCACAACACCATGTTTGAAAAGCGTTTAGGTCAGATTGTAAGTCTGAAATGCTAGAAATTTCGTTATATTGCAGGCATAACTTAACGTCATCTGCGTACATAAGGACAACGCGACTTTGTCAAGACTAGAGGGAGATCGTTTATAAATAAAGTAAAAAGAAGTGGGCCAAGGTGGCTTCCTTGTGGGACGCCAGAAGTAACTCGGATCAAATCAGAGATCGAGTTTTTAAAGAGGACTCGTTGAGTCCTACCACTCAGATAACTTGAGATCCATGTTAGAAGATCACATGGAAACCCTAATAAGTCTAGCTTTAATACAAGAAGCGAGTGATTTACTGAATCAAACGCTTTACTAAAATCAGTGTAAACTACGTCAGTCTGCATGTTCTTTCTAAAGCCATTTATTACAAAAGACGTTAGCTCCAAGAGGTTTGTCGTCGTAGATCTTCGCCTTATAAATCCATGTTGACATGGAGATATAATCGATCTACAAAGATGTTGCAAATGGGGTGTAATAGTGTTTTCGAAAAGCTTTGGGATGGCGGATAATTTGGATATGCCTCTGTAATTACTTGTATTGCATTTATTTCCTTTCTTATGAAGGGGAATGACAAATGACTCCTTCCAAATAAGAGGGAAATGAGATGTTTTTAAAGACAAGGTAAACAATTTGTACAGAGGTCTACACAGAGTTTCAGCACAGTACCTCAGCACGCAGCCTGGAACTAATCAAAATAAGTCTACTAGAATAAGAAGGTAAGATAAGATTTGCATCCCAGTTAAGGCGCCGTAAAGCAAAAAGAAGGAAGTTTTTTTGTACAGATTCAATACGACCAATATGTATTCCGTATTGTGGACTCCAGACGGGAGACCCATACTCCAGAATCGGACGGACAAGCGAAATAAATAAAGTTTTTGTCAAATAAGGATCATCGAATTCTTTTGACCACCTTTTAATAAATCCAAGCACTCCTCTGGCTTTATTAACCATGGACGAAATGTGATTAGAAAATTTTAGTTTAGGGTCCAAGAGAACGCCTAGATCGTTTACAAGAGTGATTCTATCCAAAGAGCTGCCACTTAACGTGTAAGTCGCGTATATCGGATTGGCCCGATAAAAAGTCATCAGCTTCCACTTGGAACCGTTTAAATTTAGTAAATTATCTCGGCACCAGTTTTGAAAATTATCTAGATCGGATTGCAAGTTTAAATGGCAGGAAATGTCCTTATACTGCAGGCACAACTTAACATCATCTGCGTTCATAAGTACGCGAGAATGACTTGTAATTGAGGGAAGATCGTTAATAAATAATGTAAAAAGTAACGGACCCAGATGGCTCCCTTGTGGGACACCGGAGGTAACACGGAGAATTTCAGAAATTGAATTTTTAAAAAGGACCCTTTGTGACCTGCCATTTAGATAACTTGAAATCCATTTAAGCAGATCAACTGGAAAACCTAAAAGGTCAAGTTTTTGAATGAGAAGTAAGTGATTTACAGAGTCAAATGCTTTACTAAAGTCAGTGTAAATGACGTCTGTTTGAAAACTACTATTGAAGCCTTTTATCACAAATGAAGTGAGCTCTAGAAGGTTTGTGATTGTGGATCTACGTTTTATAAATCCGTGTTGACACGGAGAAATGATTGATCTGCAAAGGTGCTGCAAATGAGGAGTAATAATTTTTTCAAAAAGCTTAAAAATAGCTGACAACTTAGAAATACCTCTTTAGTTACTGGCTTCTAACTTGTTACCTTTCTTGAAAAGAGGAATAACAAATGATTCCTTCCAAATATTTGGGAATTGGGAGGTTTCTAGAGATAAGGTAAACAACTTGTGAAGAGGTTTGCACAGGCCTTAGCGCAATACCAAAGCACGCACCCAGGAATACCATCGGGCCCTGGCGAATAAACAGGCTTAATACGAAGAAGATCCAAAAGAAGAGAGCTTTCTGTTAAAGTGGGACAGAATATGAGGTTTGACTTGGACATGGTGTAAGAATAAGGCTGTGATGAATAATCTAAAGTAGAGTAAGTCGTTTGAAAAAATTGGGCAAATAAATCGGCTATTGCCTGATCTGTGGTTGCCGTCATGTTTTCGAACGACAGCGAGGAAGGAAAAGAATTAGATTTACGCTTGGTGTTAACAAAATTATAAAACTGTTTCGGGTCCTGAGAGAACTGGACCTTACAACGGTTTAAGTAACTATTATAACACTGAGCATTAAGCACGGTAAATCTTGACCGAGCACTTAAATATCTAGTAAAAACAGATTGAGTACCGGTATTTTTATATTTCTTAAAAAGTCTGGACTTTACATTTCTTAAGTGTGTCAACTCTTTGCTAAACCAAGGTGATTTATTGGAAGTTGACGGATAGTACCACGGAACACAGGAATTAAAAAATGAGTTTATTGCAGTGTAAAAAACATTAACTGCATCGGACATATTAATGCATAAGTAAAGATCAGACCAATTAAAGCCAGAAATAAAATTATTTAGCCTCAGAAAGTCTGCCTTGCGAAAACAATGCATTCGTTTGGATTTTTCTGATTTTTCGTCTATAACTCTGCCCGTATCAAATGAAAGTTCGATTGTTGGGTGATATGGATCTTCAGGTTGCGTGAGTGGTGCTACTCTGGACAGAAACACACCTTCAGGATTTGATACAAAACACAAATCAAGTAGGCGACCTAATGAATTTCGAACATGGTTTACTTGAGATAGAGATATGTCAAGCAGGCCATCAATAAAATCATGCTGTGCTATAGGTAGTAAGACATTCGATCCGTCCTCAGTGGACCAAGTAACTCCAGGTATATTAAAATCACCTAGAACTATCATCTGATCCCTATCGGAAAGCTTATTTGCAACGGACTTAATAACGGATAGGTGATTTAAATAATCAGGAAGTTCAGACAACGGCGGAATATATGAGCAAGTTATGTATATAAAGTTACCAGGAAGCGATAACTTTACACAAATAAATTCAATGGTATTGAATTCATCACAAAATAACTCCTCAGACGGGAAGTTTGAATCAACTCCAATTAAGACTCCACCTCCCCGTCTAGAGGGACGGTCATACCTATATATTGTGTACTTACCTGGAAAAACTTCGGAGCTAAAGATCTCCTGCTTTAACCAGGTTTCTGTGAACACAATAATATGAGATGCAAAGGAAAGGCTATCAGAATACAATTTAGTGAGTTTGGCACGCAAACCTCTTGCATTCTGATAGGAAAGAAGGAGGTTAGAAGTTAGTTTTTTGAAATTGGTACACTGGTTTGGCCTCGACTAGGAAGTTTTACTCCCACGGTACCCTTCTTCTTTATCTTAGCCTCGAACTCTTTTACAACCATATTATCCGGCCAAAAGTCGCCCGAGCATATGGCTTCAAAAAGCTCGTTAGGGACAGTTATCTTGAAAGATGAAATGTCTCTAGCATAAGAAAACTTAAACTTTTCCACCTTTACACTATTACAATCGGCTTTAGTTTTGTCTTGTATATAAGACAATACATCAGAAGATGTTTGATCAGGGGAAATCCGAGAAACGAAAATTTGTTTCTTTAGTGGAATCACTAAAAGGGATTTTGGTGGAGCAGACATTGTTTCTGCAAAACCAACTTGAGCCGGTTGTCCGGACTCAGTAGTCCCTTGTGGTGGAGATGCTACATTCTGAGAGATAGGTGGATCCACTAATTGTGAAACCACTACGGACAAATCGGAATTCTTAGAAGTCCCTGGTTGCATGCATTCTGTAACGGATTGTTCGGATACCGAACCTTTTTTAGCTGCTGATCTTAGCAACACCATATTTTCACACAGCCAGCAAGTCATATTAGACTGGTCAGCCCTGATTACGAGGCTGCATTTTTTGCAGAAGCAGACTAAATTTTTATTATTCATTTTATTTATTTACCACTGTACCAAGAAAGCGAATTGAAATTTATAAGCGAGCAGTTATAAGTACCGCAAGAGCGCAGAAACTGCACGCTTAGAACTTTCAAAGCAAAGAGAGCAAGAGAGCGGGAGCGTAAATAAGTTAAAGTGCATGCACAAAAGAGAAACGGCGGGGATATAAGAAAAGTTTATAATTCCTCATACGTCAAATTAGATGTAGAAACATTTTTTTGTAATTAATGTTTAGCTGATTTTACAGCCGCTTCCTAAAGTCCTCCAAAATGAAGTGCTCTTGGTGGAATAAACTTGAAATTGACGCCTTTATTATTACAAGTCTCCACTATTGACTTTCTGGCTTTGTCTGAAAAGGTAGCCTCTTCCAATTCCTGAAGCTTATTCCTGGCACCAACAAAATTGGTAGCATTGTCGCAGTGTTAAAGTCTGACATTTTCCTAGACGACTTATGAATCGGCGAAGAGCTGCCAAGAATGCTTCCGTGGTTAAATCGCTAACCAGTTCCAAATGTACGGCTTTAGTCGCAAAGCAACAAAATATTGCTATGTAAGCAGTATGTGGCTTCTTTCCACGAATTTTGTAATAAATCTTAAAAGGTCCACAATAAACAATTCCAGAATAAAGAAACGGTCGACCTTGAGTGACTCTAGTGGTGGTAGCTGTCCCATTATTTGCTCCATTAATTTTGGCTTAGCTCTTGTGCATTTGACGCATTTTAAAATGACATTTCGAGCTATGGTTTTTGCCTTTATCGCCCAATATTAGTAGAGCTTGGGCACCACAAGGCATATTTTCTTTGTGGATTTTTTCAAATACTACTTTTACTATAGGATCATTATATGGCAATAGTATGGGATGTTTTGCATCGAATGAAAGTTCAGATGCTTCCAATCTGCCTCCAACTCGAATGAGATCATCCTGATCCAAGAAGGGTGTTAACGCGCTGAGATTGCTTTTTCGTCCTACTTCACGTGATTTCTTTAAATCTTTGATTTCAGCGCTAAATTATTTTGCTGAATTAGTCGAAAAACTATTATTCGAGATTGTTCTAATTCTTCAAATTTAACCGTTGCCGTTGTATCTGATGATTTATTTTTAAAGCGCATGATGTAGGCTACTATTATTAATAGCTTATCGAATGAATTGCCATGGCTTATACCATAAAGCCAATTCAGACTTCTCGTTGCAGCTAAGACGATTTCTGGGCTTTCGTGGTGAGTTGCATGCTGTTCTGATTTCGCAGCAACAAATGGTAGTGGCCATTTTGATGATGGACCATACAAGAACAATGGACCATAGAAAAGACTTAAATTGGTGAATTTGGAATCACTTATTCCTCTTGAGGTTATCTTGTAGTAGCCGCGAAGTAGGTGTTCACAAGAAATTGGATATGGCGTGGGTTTTTTCCTCCTCATCTATATAGCACACCCGTTCTACGACGAAAAGTTTAAGTGCACTTTCTGTATTCTACATGGTTGGTTTCAAAATAGTGGCGATAATCAGATATATTCGGACGGACCCTAACAAAACAGATTCAGAGAGAAATACCAGCGTGTTGGGTGGCTTAGGTGTTATTTGCCCCCATTCTATACCCTCCCATCCTTAGTAACACGATAGATTTTCATTGTTACCCCTTGTCAAATGTCTTTTATTACTCCATTACTTCATATTTAGAAAACTCGACATTAACTGCGTTGTTCAACGACGGACCGTATACTGAGGCTTAATTACATAAATTCATATTGGCTTCAGTTCAATAATATTTCAGATTCATCTCAAGATTAGTTTGACAGTTTCAATTTCGCTTCAATTTCAAGGTGGGCGAAGTTAAATTTACGTACTAAGTTATGTGATGCTCATATGTGTGCCCTAGCTTTAAATTCCCGGTTAAATACAAATGTTCGCATATAAAATATAAGCCGATATCGGCGGTCACTTACGGAATATATATCCTTCGCTGCTGTTTCGCTGGGCCCATTGAAGATGCAGGTGTTGTGTGATTTAGACTTGGAAGAGCGTTGTTATTTGTTATTAAACGGGATAAGTGTTGGCGTACATATTAGGCATTCACATGGATTACAAGCTAAATGAAAAGAAAAAACTAACGTAAGAACAGGGTCGGAATTCAAAGAAAACAAATTATAGATATACGTGGAAAGCTCAATACGACTTTCTTAGTAGCGATTCCTAGTGCGGTCGCTAGTTGATGGCTGCGCTGGGTCGCATGTTTCGGCAGCGACGACGGATTTCACAAAAGCCACATGGCCACTTAATTCAAGATGTTCTCACTCCTGTTACGTGATCAGCCTGGATCGCCCTCACGCGGGGCTTGTGTTCTGCTTCCGCTGTTGACTCCTTTTCTTTACAGTCGATCTATGATGGTGGTGATCGGGTGATTCGGGCTGCTAGGTTATGGAAGCACGTGGGATGTTGCCGCGCACCACTGTCCAAGAGGGATCAGCGTGGTCGTGGTCTGTCGCCGGTTATCACGTGATCTTCCGAGCAAACGCCAGCCGAATAACTTTCCTCCAGATCAGATCCGGGGGTAATTAGCTATGTCGCGATGGCTCTTCTTATTCTGAGGACGCTAACAAGTTTCGGAGAGGCGCGCCTGTGGTCGTGGCCCGACCGCGTGTCAATTCTGGGTTGCGGAGTCTCAGCTGCACGTGTCGCCTGAGGCACACTTTTGCTGAGTGCAATAATCGTAGCGCTTGGCCGGTCGTAGTAGATTCGCACTTTATTCAGTTGAAAGCGTGAGCGCCCCTTGCGTACGGACCGGCCTTTTGCCTACATGGAAATTTTCACTGTTAGGTTATGTCCACTGTTTCAGATTTTCTGTCTGTATAAATACCCGCTGAATTCTATTCACGCGCCGGTGAAACAGAATTATGTTGATCTCTTCTTTATTCTTCCGTTTGTGGCTCTTTATTGGTACTCAAATTCCACGTGGGGAATGGACTTGTAATTAGTTTCTATTCGACTCACAGAAGTATGACTTGATTGCCAAAGATCACAAAACGAAATGAACGAGCTGCTGCCCGACAGTGCGCTGGCAACGTGTACTGGAAAGTTCGCGAGCCGCGATGAACGGGACTATTCCTGATTTCTCCTCTTCCTCTATTCTCCTTCGCACGCACCGACTGTACGCAAGGGCGAGAGGGAAGATCAAGCTCTGCGTGTGCGAGTAGTGCGACTAGTATGATCTACGCTTTACCCTAACTTTTGACTTGCGGTATATACGAATTGGGATGAAAGTTGAGTTATTCTACGCTTGTAAGGTTTTCTATTTTCAAAGCCAACCTGACCCCTACACCACAGTTAATTCTACCAGAGTCTCATCTCGCAGAAGCGTTAACTGAAAAAGGTCAGGCAGATGCTGGTGTTTTGGTTACGTTTTAATGTCTTTCAGATGATAGATGCCCAGATGTTTACCGGCCTCGTTTACTAATTCGTAATATATGTGGCTTATCTTCTTTGCTATTTTCGCCTTGATAAAGACAGGTGCCAATTTGCTACTAAACCTTTTCGCTGCGTTGCTTTGGGCAAAACTACGCGCGTAAACTGTGTCACCCACATTTAAACTTATGGTACGGCTACGCAAATCGTAAACGTTTTCATTGGCTGCATGTGTTTCTCTAATCTTTTCCTTGGCTTGCCTCCGCGGTAATTGTAACAAATCAGGCGTTTTCAAAGCGGTATCATCCCTTAGTGACTGTAGCTTCCTCAAAAGATCATAGTCCTGGCCGTTCATAACCATATTCTGTCCAAACAAAGGAATTATGGGGAAAACCCCGTGCTTCGATGAACACCGGCTCTAAGAGATGCGCTAATTTCGTCCAAATTCCTATCCCAATTAGTGTGATCTGCTCCAATGTACGCCCGAATCGCTGCCAAAACGGATCGGTTGACTCGTTCGCTCGCATTCGCTTGCGGCGAGTATATAGCCGTACACACGTGCGCAACACTGAATCGAGTTAAAAATGCTTTGAAATAGCCAGACTTAAATTGGGATCCGTTATCCGTTAATATTGATTCCGGAACACCGAATGTACAGAACACATGTTTTCCTAAGAAATCGCAAATCTTATCTGATGTAAATTTTCGCAGCGGGTGCAGGAAGTGAAACTTTGTACAATGATCGACAATTATCAGGATACCTATATTGCCACTTTTAGAACGAGGGTATGGGCCTAAGAGGTCCATATACAGTTTTTGAAATGGTCGTTCGGAAGATGTTGGGTTACCCATTGGCGGTCTTAAAATCTGGTTAGGACTTTTAGTGGACTTGCAGATTGAACAATTGGATACATAGTCTCGAATCTGTGTCACCATACCGGGCCAAAATAAATATCGTTTAAGTTTCCCTATCATTTTAGTCATTCCCACATGCGCGGAGTCAGGACAATCATGAGCGCGATATAAAACTTGCTCGGTCAACGAATTCGGCACCCATAATTTCCATGATTCAGCATCTTGAAGAGCATCGCCCTTAGACGGCTCGGTTCGTTTGTAGACAAACTGATCAACCACTTTTAAATCAGGTAGCCTGCCCTGATTCTCCCTAATCCGTTTAATGAGATCTAGGTACGCTTCCGATTGAAAATCTTTAGAAGACAAATCAACTATGGGACCTGGATCTACAACTTCGCAAACTTCTATTTCTTCTCGACGCGACAAAGCGTCGGCAACGACGTTCTGCGAACCGCTTCTGTGCTTTATCGTAAATGAAAATCCTTGCAATCGAATCGACCACCTGGCTAAGCGTCCCGCAAGGTCCTTTTGCTTCAAAAGCCATTGCAAAGACGCGTGATCGGTCACGACACAAAATTCTTGCCCTTCTATATAAGCTCGAAATTTGTTAATCCCCTTGATCACAGCTAGGCACTCAAGCTCGGTTACAGAGTAATTACGCTGCGCCTTCGTTAGCTTCTCCGACATGTACGCAACTGGTAGCTCGATTCCGTCCTCGTTCTCTTGTGCCAACACGCAGCCAAGACCGTAAAGACTTGCATCGCAGAGCAGAATAAATTTCTTATTAAAATCAGGTGTTCTTAATACCGGTGAAGAAGTTAGCTTTGACTTAAGTACTTTGAACGCCTCTTCCGCTTCAGGATTCCAGCTGAACGACTTGTTCTTTTTAAGCAACTCGGTCAAAGGAAAGGTTATCGACGCGTAATTATCAACAAAGCGCCTATACCAACCGGCAAGTCCGAGAAATCTGCGGAGCTTTTTGACCGTGGTCGGAACTGGGAAGTTATCAATGGCGCTAACTTTACTTGGATCCACTTTCAGCTGTCCGTAGCCGATTATAAATCCAAGATACTTTATCTCTGTCATACAAAATTTCGATTTCGCGACGTTGATCGTAAGATTAGCCTTACGAAGGTACGAAGCGATCTCTTCCAGTAGCTTCATATGAGATTCGAAATCGTCTGATAAAACTAGGAGGTCGTCCAAGTAAACGAACACCCTAGTACGCAAGCTAGCTGGTATAACTAAGTCCATAAGCCTACACAGTGTTTGTGCGGCGTTACAAAGGCCAAATGGCATAACTTTGTATTGATACAAAGGCTTGTTCGGAATCGTAAAGGCTGTACACTGCCTTGACTTTTCCTCCAGCGGAATCTGCCAGAACGCGTGCTTCATGTCCAATCCCGTGATATAGCGCGCTGGTGGCAATCTGCTGAGGATTCCGTCTACGTGAGGGAGTGGATAAGCATCCTTTACGGCCAGCTTATTCACCTCTCTCGAGTCTAAACACAATCGAATTTTCTCACCCCGCTTAACTAGGACGCAGTTGCTGCTCCAAGGACTTCGCGATTCTTCTATGACGTCTAAGGCAAGCATGTTTTCGATTTCGGCAAACTTCATTTTCTCCTTTGCAGGTGAAATTGCCCAGTGGCGTTGCTTTATCGGCTTCGCCTCGCCAACGTCGATGGAGTGCTCTATTAACTGCGTTCGCCCTAATCCCTCGATCTCATAGGAAGGCAACCTGCTGATTACGGCTTCTAGCTTCATTTGTTGTTCGTTTGAAAGAGTATGAACTTTCGGGGCTTCTACTAAATCATCGTCCCGACCTACGTCAAGTTCGGAGACAGATTCTTTTTCGTCTATTATCTTGTTTAGCAGACCAAAATCGCGCCAGAAATCAATACCAAGGTACACGTCTTGTTTGAGATCAGGTATAACGAAAAATTCGACTTTATTGGTGCGATTCCGATATGTGACGTCGCTCATAAGTCTGCCAACGACAGGACACTCCGCGTCATTCGCGGTTTTGATACGCCCTGAGCATTTACGCAATTCCGAACGACATGCTATATCTTTAGCGGCGCTGCCACCGATGCAACTGATCGTCGCACCCGAATCGAGCAAAGCTACGTATTGTCTGTCAAAAATATCAATTTCGGTGTATAGGCGGTTATCAGAATTGAGAAAAACGGCTGCTACTAGCTTTTTCCGGCTTTGCTGCACGTTTAACCAAAACTGCCGCATACGGGAGGTTGAACGTCTGGGTTCTCGAGATACACTACAGCTGCTAACGTCTCCAAAAATTCTTTTCCTAGCTGCTGCATATAGTTCTTCTCTGATATGGTAGGGCTGGTGAGGTTTAAATCTGTCAGAAGTGGGTTTTTCGAGACTACTACTTTGAATATTCAGACCCGAACTCTCGAAAAGATCGGTCTGCGTACCACAGTTCTTTGTTAATGGTTCGGATGCGGCGCGTGGACTTTTGTCGACGCATCCCGTTGACGGTTTTCCGGATGTTTACAGTTTGGACAGTTCGGCTTAAAAATGTTTTTAGCTCCGCAGCCATAACAGAAGATACTGCGGTTCTCAAGACACTCATCGAAACGATGTCCCAACTTTTAACAATTCCAACATTTCATTGAATTTCGCTGCAAGGCGGAAACTTCTCCTGCATCATTATCCTCTATCTCCTGTTCGAGTTGGGAGATGTTGGGACGCGCGGAAAAATTGTTCTTTCCTACTTGCGGTCTATTCTGCTTACAAAACTGTTCGTGAGTACGTATCTCTTCTCTCAATCTCACTAACGTGGTGATGCGCAAGTGCATCAACTCATACCTAAGAGAGGGTTTTGCATGGCGAATGAGAAGTTGGACCAAAGATTCTTCGGAAATCGTGGTACTTAGACGCGCAACTAACTTTTCTACTTGGAACTGGTATTCCTCGAATGGTTCCCTTTCCGCTTGACGTTTGTTGTTTATCGCTTCCCATATGTCCATGTCTGTGTCTACATCCTTGAACTTTTCTCTAAACTCTAGACAAAATTCATTCCAAGTAAACTGGCGGCAAGCTCGGTGGAATTTCCAATACCACTCATTTGCCTTGCCTACGAAACAAAGGTGTAAGTGATCGCACAGCAGCTGGTAATTGCCGTTCAGGTTCTGCTGCGCTAAGGATTCTACTCTATATAGAAAATCTTCCATCTGTAACCCATCCTTGGCTCCGTCGAATTTCACGTGCCAGCTTTGGATGATACTGGGAACTTTCTCCGGCTGTACCGAAGAGTAAGACCTAACTGAATGATGGCTCGCTTGGCGAATGCCAGAGCGGACGTTTGGGTTTACGGTAGGCGTATTCAGCCCCAATGGTGGTTGCGATTGACCGGCTGTGAACGCTGGCCTGTTTGTATCGTCGCCAACCCTTCTCCTATCCTGGGAATTCGAATGACTGCCTACCTGCAAATTAGACAGTTGCGACTGAATAAACTGAGTGAGGTCATCCCTCAGTTGTCGCTGCTGAGATTGCATTACTGCTTGTACTGCTCTTCCTATTTCTTCCGAATTATCCGCTCTGGAAGATTCCAGAAAAGAATCGGTGTTTGCGCTTCTGTCGTTCTGTTGACCTGTGCTCTGTTGCTGCTGAGACCTAGTTATCATGCCTCTGCGTGGTGCAGGGCCTCGTCCTCTACCTCTTCTTTCACCCCTGCCTCGGCCTCGATTAACGATTTGGCTATCACCCCTATCAGCTGCAAGATTATTGGTTGCTACGTTCGCACTATTTGTTCTGTGATCCGGATCAGTTATTTCTGCTGGCATATTATTATTTGATATGGACAACTGCTGCACGGTGCACGCCTGATTACAGGTTGGGCAAGAATTCGATAATATCAAATGATTCGTAATGCATTGGTGGTGAAATCTGTGGTCGCATGCCGAAACTGCTGTTCGGTCTTCAACGTTAATTGGTCTCGCGCATAAAATGCAAACCGCTGTATCCTCGTTCGCAACGGTTGCCAGATCCTCAGTACTATGGCGTACTGACATGTTTCAATCCAAAAAAAATCAAATAATTTCTTTAAATATTCTTTAAATTGGTACCACGGAACACAGGAATTAAAAAATGAGTTTATTGCAGTGTAAAAAACATTAACTGCATCGGACATATTAATGCATAAGTAAAGATCAGACCAATTAAAACCAGAAATAAAATTATTTAGCCTCAGAAAGTCTGCCTTGCGAAAACAATGCATTCGTTTGGATTTTTCTGATTTTTCGTCTATAACTCTGCCCGTATCAAATGAAAGTTCGATTGTTGGGTGATATGGATCTTCAGGTTGCGTGAGTGGTGCAACTCTGGACAGAAACACACCTTCAGGATTTGATACAAAACACAAATCAAGTAGGCGACCTAATGAATTTCGAACATGGTTTACTTGAGATAGAGATATGTCAAGCAGGCCATCAATAAAATCATGCTGTGCTATAGGTAGTAAGACATTCGATCCGTCCTCAGTGGACCAAGTAACTCCAGGTATATTAAAATCACCTAGAACTATCATCTGATCCCTATCGGAAAGCTTATTTGCAACGGACTTAATAACGGATAGGTGATTTAAATAATCAGGAAGTTCAGACAACGGCGGAATATATGAGCAAGTTATGTATATAAAGTTACCAGGAAGCGATAACTTTACACAAATAAATTCAATGGTATTGAATTCATCACAAAATAACTCCTCAGACGGGAAGTTTGAATCAACTCCAATTAAGACTCCACCTCCCCGTCTAGAGGGACGGTCATACCTATATATTGTGTACTTACCTGGAAAAACTTCGGAGCTAAAGATCTCCTGCTTTAACCAGGTTTCTGTGAACACAATAATATGAGATGCAAAGGAAAGGCTATCAGAATACAATTTAGTGAGTTTGCTACGCAAACCTCTTGCATTCTGATAGGAAAGAAGGAGGTTAGAAGTTAGTTTTTTGAAATTGGTACAATGGTTTGGCCTCGACTAGGAAGTTTTACTCCCACGGTACCCTTCTTCTTTATCTTAGCCTCGAACTCTTTTACAACCATATTATCCGGCCAAAAGTCGCCCGAGCATATGGCTTCAAAAAGCTCGTTAGGGACAGTTATCTTGAAAGATGAAATGTCTCTAGCATAAGAAAACTTAAACTTTTCCACCTTTACACTATTACAATCGGCTTTAGTTTTGTCTTGTATATAAGACAATACATCAGAAGATGTTTGATCAGGGGAAAGCCGAGAAACGAAAATTTGTTTCTTTAGTGGAATCACTAAAAGGGATTTTGGTGGAGCAGACATTGTTTCTGCAAAACCAACTTGAGCCGGTTGTCCGGACTCAGTAGTCCCTTGTGGTGGAGATGCTACATTCTGAGAGATAGGTGGATCCACTAATTGTGAAACCACTACGGACAAATCGGAATTCTTAGAAGTCCCTGGTTGCATGCATTCTGTAACGGATTGTTCGGATACCGAACCTTTTTTAGCTGCTGATCTTAGCAACACCATATTTTCACACAGCCAGCAAGTCATATTAGACTGGTCAGCCCTGATTACGAGGCTGCATTTTTTGCAGAAGCAGACTAAATTTTTATTATTCATTTTATTTATTTACCACTGTACCAAGAAAGCGAATTGAAATTTATAAGCGAGCAGTTATAAGTACCGCAAGAGCGCAGAAACTGCACGCTTAGAACTTTCAAAGCAAAGAGAGCAAGAGAGCGGGAGCGTAAATAAGTTAAAGTGCATGCACAAAAGAGAAACGGCGGGGATATAAGAAAAGAAAAGAAAAGTTTATAATTCCTCATACGTCAAATTAGATGTAGAAACATTTTTTTGTAATTAATGTTTAGCTGATTTTACAGCCGCTTCCTAAAGTCCTCCAAAATGAAGTGCTCTTGGTGGAATAAACTTGAAATTGACGCCTTTATTATTACAAGTCTCCACTATTGACTTTCTGGCTTTGTCTGAAAAGGTAGCCTCTTCCAATTCCTGAAGCTTATTCCTGGCACCAACAAAATTGGTAGCATTGTCGCAGTGTTAAAGTCTGACATTTTCCTAGACGACTTATGAATCGGCGAAGAGCTGCCAAGAATGCTTCCGTGGTTAAATCGCTAACCAGTTCCAAATGTACGGCTTTAGTCGCAAAGCAACAAAATATTGCTATGTAAGCAGTATGTGGCTTCTTTCCACGAATTTTGTAATAAATCTTAAAATAAATAATCTTAAATTAAATAAACAATTCCAGAATAAAGAAACGGTCGACCTTGAGTGACTCTAGTGGTGGTAGCTGTCCCATTATTTGCTCCATTAATTTTGGCTTAGCTCTTGTGCATTTGACGCATTTTAAAATGACATTTCGAGCTATGGTTTTTGCCTTTATCGCCCAATATTAGTAGAGCTTGGGCACCACAAGGCATATTTTCTTTGTGGATTTTTTCAAATACTACTTTTACTATAGGATCATTATATGGCAATAGTATGGGATGTTTTGCATCGAATGAAAGTTCAGATGCTTCCAATCTGCCTCCAACTCGAATGAGATCATCCTGATCCAAGAAGGGTGTTAACGCGCTGAGATTGCTTTTTCGTCCTACTTCACGTGATTTCTTTAAATCTTTGATTTCAGCGCTAAATTATTTTGCTGAATTAGTCGAAAAACTGTTATTCGAGATTGTTCTAATTCTTCAAATTTAACCGTTGCCGTTGTATCTGATGATTTATTTTTAAAGCGCATGATGTAGGCTACTATTATTAATAGCTTATCGAATGAATTGCCATGGCTTATACCATAAAGCCAATTCAGACTTCTCGTTGCAGCTAAGACGATTTCTGGGCTTTCGTGGTGAGTTGCATGCTGTTCTGATTTCGCAGCAACAAATGGTAGTGGCCATTTTGATGATGGACCATACAAGAACAATGGACCATAGAAAAGACTTAAATTGGTGAATTTGGAATCACTTATTCCTCTTGAGGTTATCTTGTAGTAGCCGCGAAGTAGGTGTTCACAAGAAATTGGATATGGCGTGGGTTTTTTCCTCCTCATCTATATAGCACACCCGTTCTACTACGAAAAGTTTAAGTGCACTTTCTGTATTCTACATGGTTGGTTTCAAAATAGTGGCGATAATCAGATATATTCGGACGGACCCTAACAAAACAGATTCAGAGAGAAATACCAGCGTGTTGGGTGGCTTAGGTGTTATTTGCCCCCATTCTATACCCTCCCATCCTTAGTAACACGATAGATTTTCATTGTTACCCCTTGTCAAATGTCTTTTATTACTCCATTACTTCATATTTAGAAAACTCGACATTAACTGCGTTGTTCAACGACGGACCGTATACTGAGGCTTAATTACATAAATTCATATTGGCTTCAGTTCAATAATATTTCAGATTCATCTCAAGATTAGTTTGACAGTTTCAATTTCGCTTCAATTTCAAGGTGGGCGAAGTTAAATTTACGTACTAAGTTATGTGATGCTCATATGTGTGCCCTAGCTTTAAATTCCCGGTTAAATACAAATGTTCGCATATAAAATATAAGCCGATTTCGGCGGTCACTTACGGAATATATATCCTTCGCTGCTGTTTCGCTGGGCCCATTGAAGATGCAGGTGCTGTGTGATTTAGACTTGGAAGAGCGTTGTTATTTGTTATTAAACGGGATAAGTGTTGGCGTACATATTAGGCATTCACATGGATTACAAGCTAAATGAAAAGAAAAAACTAACGTAAGAACAGGGTCGGAATTCAAAGAAAACAAATTATAGATATACGTGGAAAGCTCAATACGACTTTCTTAGTAGCGATTCCTAGTGCGGTCGCTAGTTGATGGCTGCGCTGGGTCGCATGTTTCGGCAGCGACGACGGATTTCACAAAAGCCGCTCACATGGCCACTTAATTCAAGATGTTCTCACTCCTGTTACGTGATCAGCCTGGATCGCCCTCACGCGGGGCTTGTGTTCTGCTTCCGCTGTTGACTCCTTTTCTTTACAGTCGATCTATGATGGTGGTGATCGGGTGATTCGGGCTGCTAGGTTATGGAAGCACGTGGGATGTTGCCGCGCACCACTGTCCAAGAGGGATCAGCGTGGTCGTGGTCTGTCGCCGGTTATCACGTGATCTTCCGAGCAAACGCCAGCCGAATAACTTTCCTCCAGATCAGATCCGGGGGTAATTAGCTATGTCGCGATGGCTCTTCTTATTCTGAGGACGCTAACAAGTTTCGGAGAGGCGCGCCTGTGGTCGTGGCCCGACCGCGTGTCAATTCTGGGTTGCGGAGTCTCAGCTGCACGTGTCGCCTGAGGCACACTTTTGCTGAGTGCAATAATCGTAGCGCTTGGCCGGTCGTAGTAGATTCGCACTTTATTCAGTTGAAAGCGTGAGCGCCCCTTGCGTACGGACCGGCCTTTTGCCTACATGGAAATTTTCACTGTTAGGTTATGTCCACTGTTTCAGATTTTCTGTCTGTATAAATACCCGCTGAATTCCATTCACGCGCCGGTGAAACAGATTTATGTTGATCTATTCTTTATTCTTCCGTTTGTGGCTCTTTATTGGTACTCAAATTCCACGTGGGGAATGGACTTGTAATTAGTTTCTATTCGACTCACAGAAGTATGACTTGATTGCCAAAGATCACAAAACGAAATGAACGAGCTGCTGCCCGACAGTGCGCTGGCAACGTGTACTGGAAAGTTCGCGAGCCGCGATGAACGGGACTATTCCTGATTTCTCCTCTTCCTCTATTCTCCTTCGCACGCACCGACTGTACGCAAGGGCGAGAGGGAAGATCAAGCTCTGCGTGTGCGAGTAGTGCGACTAGTATGATCTACGCTTTACCCTAACTTTTGACTTGCGGTATATACGAATTGGGATGAAAGTTGAGTTATTCTACGCTTGTAAGGTTTTCTATTTTCAAAGCCAACCTGACCCCTACACCACAGTTAATTCTACCAGAGTCTCATCTCGCAGAAGCGTTAACTTAAAAAGGTCAGGCAGATGCTGGTGTTTTGGTTACGTTTTAATGTCTTTCAGATGATAGATGCCCAGATGTTTACCGGCCTCGTTTACTAATTCGTAATATATGTGGCTTATCTTCTTTGCTATTTTCGCCTTGATAAAGACAGGTGCCAATTTGCTACTAAACCTTTTCGCTGCGTTGCTTTGGGCAAAACTACGCGCGTAAACTGTGTCACCCACATTTAAACTTATGGTACGGCTACGCAAATCGTAAACGTTTTCATTGGCTGCATGTGTTTCTCTAATCTTTTCCTTGGCTTGCCTCCGCGCTAATTGTAACAAATCAGGCGTTTTCAAAGCGGTATCATCCCTTAGTGACTGTAGCTTCCTCAAAAGATCATAGTCCTGGCCGTTCATAACCATATTCTGTCCGAAACAAAGGAATTATGGGGAAAACCCCGTGCTTCGATGAACACTGGCTCTAAGAGATGCGCTAATTTCGTCCAAATTCCTATCCCAATTAGTGTGATCTGCTCCAATGTACGCCCGAATCGCTGCCAAAACGGATCGGTTGACTCGTTCGCTCGCATTCGCTTGCGGCGAGTACATAGCCGTACACACGTGCGCAACACTGAATCGAGTTAAGAATGCTTTGAAATAGCCAGACTTAAATTGGGATCCGTTATCCGTTAATATAGATTCCGGAACACCGAATGTACAGAACACATGTTTTCCTAAGAAATCGCAAATCTTATCTGATGTAAATTTTCGCAGCGGGTGCAGGAAGTGAAACTTTGTACAATGATCGACAATTATCAGGATACCTATATTGCCACTTTTAGAACGAGGGTATGGGCCTAAGAGGTCCATATACAGTTTTTGAAATGGTCGTTCGGAAGATGTTGGGTTACCCATTGGCGGTCTTAAAATCTGGTTAGGACTTTTAGTGGACTTGCAGATTGAACAATTGGATACATAGTCTCGAATCTGTGTCACCATACCGGGCCAAAATAAATATCGTTTAAGTTTCTCTATCATTTTAGTCATTCCCACATGCGCGGAGTCAGGACAATCATGAGCGCGATATAAAACTTGCTCGGTCAACGAATTCGGCACCCATAATTTCCATGATTCAGCATCTTGAAGAGCATCGCCCTTAGACGGCTCGGTTCGTTTGTAGACAAACTGATCAACCACTTTTAAATCAGGTAGCCTGCCCTGATTCTCCCTAATCCGTTTAATGAGATCTAGGTACGCTTCCGATTGAAAATCTTTAGAAGACAAATCAACTATGGGACCTGGATCTACAACTTCGCAAACTTCTATTTCTTCTCGACGCGACAAAGCGTCGGCAACGACGTTCTGCGAACCGCTTTTGTGCTTTATCGTAAATGAAAATCCTTGCAATCGAATCGACCACCTGGCTAAGCGTCCCGCAAGGTCCTTTTGCTTCATAAGCCATTGCAAAGACGCGTGATCGGTCACGACACAAAATTCTTGCCCTTCTATATAAGCTCGAAATTTGTTAATCCCCTTGATCACAGCTAGGCACTCAAGCTCGGTTACAGAGTAATTACGCTGCGCCTTCGTTAGCTTCTCCGACATGTACGCAACTGGTAGCTCGATTCCGTCCTCGTTCTCTTGTGCCAACACGCAGCCAAGACCGTAAAGACTTGCATCGCAGAGCAGAATAAATTTCTTATTAAAATCAGGTGTTCTTAATACCGGTGAAGAAGTTAGCTTTGACTTAAGTACTTTGAACGCCTCTTCCGCTTCAGGATTCCAGCTGAACGACTTGTTCTTTTTAAGCAACTCGGTCAAAGGAAAGGTTATCGACGCGTAATTATCAACAAAGCGCCTATACCAACCGGCAAGTCCGAGAAATCTGCGGAGCTTTTTGACCGTGGTCGGAACTGGGAAGTTATCAATGGCGCTAACTTTACTTGGATCCACTTTCAGCTGTCCGTAGCCGATTATAAATCCAAGATACTTTATCTCTGTCATACAAAATTTCGATTTCGCGACGTTGATCGTAAGATTAGCCTTACGAAGGTACGAAGCGATCTCTTCCAGTAGCTTCATATGAGATTCGAAATCGTCTGATAAAACTAGGAGGTCGTCCAAGTAAACGAACACCCTAGTACGCAAGCTAGCTGGTATAACTAAGTCCATAAGCCTACACAGTGTTTGTGCGGCGTTACAAAGGCCAAATGGCATAACTTTGTATTGATACAAAGGCTTGTTCGGAATCGTAAAGGCTGTACACTGCCTTGACTTTTCCTCCAGCGGAATCTGCCAGAACGCGTGCTTCATGTCCAATCCCGTGATATAGCGCGCTGGTGGCAATCTGCTGAGGATTCCGTCTACGTGAGGGAGTGGATAAGCATCCTTTACGGTCAGCTTATTCACCTCTCTCGAGTCTAAACACAATCGAATTTTCTCACCCCGCTTAACTAGGACGCAGTTGCTGCTCCAAGGACTTCGCGATTCTTCTATGACGTCTAAGGCAAGCATGTTTTCGATTTCGGCAAACTTTGCAGGTGAAATTGCCCAGTGGCGTTGCTTTATCGGCTTCGCCTCGCCAACGTCGATGGAGTGCTCTATTAACTGCGTTCGCCCTAATCCCTCGATCTCATAGGAAGGCAACCTGCTGATTACGGCTTCTAGCTTCATTTGTTGTTCGTTTGAAAGAGTATGAACTTTCGGGGCTTCTACTAAATCATCGTCCCGACCTACGTCAAGTTCGGAGACAGATTCTTTTTCGTCTATTATCTTGTTTAGCAGACCAAAATCGCGCCAGAAATCAATACCAAGGTACACGTCTTGTTTGAGATCAGGTATAACGAAAAATTCGACTTTATTGGTGCGATTCCGATATGTGACGTCGCTCATAAGTCTGCCAACGACAGGACACTCCGCGTCATTCGCGGTTTTGATACGCCCTGAGCATTTACGCAATTCCGAACGACATGCTATA
Source organism: Drosophila prolongata (assembly GCA_036346975.1). Taxonomy (NCBI): domain Eukaryota; kingdom Metazoa; phylum Arthropoda; class Insecta; order Diptera; family Drosophilidae; genus Drosophila; species Drosophila prolongata. The sequence goes on from JAYMZC010000320.1 coordinate 6,383,153, forward strand.
TCTTTAGCGGCGCTGCCACCGATGCAACTGATCGTCGCACCCGAATCGAGCAAAGCTACGTATTGTCTGTCAAAAATATCAATTTCGGTGTATAGGCGGTTATCAGAATTGAGAAAAACGGCTGCTACTAGCTTTTTCCGGCTTTGCTGCACGTTTAACCAAAACTGCCGCATACGGGAGGTTGAACGTCTGGGTTCTCGAGATACACTACAGCTGCTAACGTCTCCAAAAATTCTTTTCCTAGCTGCTGCATATAGTTCTTCTCTGATATGGTAGGGCTGGTGAGGTTTAAATCTGTCAGAAGTGGGTTTTTCGAGACTACTACTTTGAATATTCAGACCCGAACTCTCGAAAAGATCGGTCTGCGTACCACAGTTCTTTGTTAATGGTTCGGATGCGGCGCGTGGACTTTTGTCGACGCATCCCGTTGACGGTTTTCCGGATGTTTACAGTTTGGACAGTTCGGCTTAAAAATGTTTTTAGCTCCGCAGCCATAACAGAAGATACTGCGGTTCTCAAGACACTCATCGAAACGATGTCCCAACTTTTAACAATTCCAACATTTCATTGAATTTCGCTGCAAGGCGGAAACTTCTCCTGCATCATTATCCTCTATCTCCTGTTCGAGTTGGGAGATGTTGGGACGCGCGGAAAAATTGTTCTTTCCTACTTGCGGTCTATTCTGCTTACAAAACTGTTCGTGAGTACGTATCTCTTCTCTCAATCTCACTAACGTGGTGATGCGCAAGTGCATCAACTCATACCTAAGAGAGGGTTTTGCATGGCGAATGAGAAGTTGGACCAAAGATTCTTCGGAAATCGTGGTACTTAGACGCGCAACTAACTTTTCTACTTGGAACTGGTATTCCTCGAATGGTTCCCTTTCCGCTTGACGTTTGTTGTTTATCGCTTCCCATATGTCCATGTCTGTGTCTACATCCTTGAACTTTTCTCTAAACTCTAGACAAAATTCATTCCAAGTAAACTGGCGGCAAGCTCGGTGGAATTTCCAATACCACTCATTTGCCTTGCCTACGAAACAAAGGTGTAAGTGATCGCACAGCAGCTGGTAATTGCCGTTCAGGTTCTGCTGCGCTAAGGATTCTACTCTATATAGAAAATCTTCCATCTGTAACCCATCCTTGGCTCCGTCGAATTTCACGTGCCAGCTTTGGATGATACTGGGAACTTTCTCCGGCTGTACCGAAGAGTAAGACCTAACTGAATGATGGCTCGCTTGGCGAATGCCAGAGCGGACGTTTGGGTTTACGGTAGGCGTATTCAGCCCCAATGGTGGTTGCGATTGACCGGCTGTGAACGCTGGCCTGTTTGTATCGTCGCCAACCCTTCTCCTATCCTGGGAATTCGAATGACTGCCTACCTGCAAATTAGACAGTTGCGACTGAATAAACTGAGTGAGGTCATCCCTCAGTTGTCGCTGCTGAGATTGCATTACTGCTTGTACTGCTCTTCCTATTTCTTCCGAATTATCCGCTCTGGAAGATTCCAGAAAAGAATCGGTGTTTGCGCTTCTGTCGTTCTGTTGACCTGTGCTCTGTTGCTGCTGAGACCTAGTTATCATGCCTCTGCGTGGTGCAGGGCCTCGTCCTCTACCTCTTCTTTCACCCCTGCCTCGGCCTCGATTAACGATTTGGCTATCACCCCTATCAGCTGCAAGATTATTGGTTGCTACGTTCGCACTATTTGTTCTGTGATCCGGATCAGTTATTTCTGCTGGCATATTATTATTTGATATGGACAACTGCTGCACGGTGCACGCCTGATTACAGGTTGGGCAAGAATTCGATAATATCAAATGATTCGTAATGCATTGGTGGTGAAATCTGTGGTCGCATGCCGAAACTGCTGTTCGGTCTTCAACGTTAATTGGTCTCGCGCATAAAATGCAAACCGCTGTATCCTCGTTCGCAACGGTTGCCAGATCCTCAGTACTATGGCGTACTGACATGTTTCAATCCAAAAAAAATCAAATAATTTCTTTAAATATTCTTTAAATTGGTCCGTGTTTTCCAACGAGTTAATTGTCGGTTTCTGTCCGCTTGGTATTCTCTCTGAAAGTGCTCTATACTAATGAATTATTAATATTGAAATGGTTCCTAGAACACGGATTCGCTCCCCTGGTCAAGTATCGAAGTTCCTCCGATCACTTGCATCTCCTAGGTGCGCGCGCTATGTTCTAGAACAGGTAACTAAAAATTCTCATGAAGTTGGCTTCCTGCGGCTGGATCGTACTGGTCGTTCGTACCGTAATGACTCGATAATCGAACGCATTTCCTAGCTACAACTTCCGAGCTCGCTTCCTTCCGACTACTAATTGAAATCTAGTTCCCCGAAGTTAATTTTGTATTTTAATATTTCCCTAGCGAATGAGTGCGCTTCGGTCGCCTTAATCCGTAAGAACTCGAATTGAAGTCGCTTTTCCGGGTACGACACGTCAAAACACTTCCGGTTAACATTCAAAACAAAATAGCTATCAACGGATTTATATTCCTACAAATTACTAATGCTAAATGGATGTTTAATTGAGCAAAATCGCTAGGCTAGTACCTTCCGAGGATCCTACTGTTAAAGATTACGGCCCCTCGAAATTCTACTACATGGGTTTTATTCTCTTTTTTTTTTAATCTCCCAAATGCGGTAATCGGTTTCTAGCCCCACGTTGGGTGCCATTTTCTGTAGTAGCCCCGAAGTAGGTGTTCACAAGAAATTGGTTAAATTTCCAGCGTATAGATGACTTGGCATCGTGCACTTCTTGCATTTGCTCGGTACAAAGCTCGTCGGATATGGCGTGGGTTTTTTCCTCCTCATCTATATAGCACACCCGTTCTACTACGAAAAGTTTAAGTGCACTTTCTGTATTCTACATGGTTGGTTTCAAAATAGTGGCGATAATCAGATATATTCGGACGGACCCTAACAAAACAGATTCAGAGAGAAATACCAGCGTGTTGGGTGGCTTAGGTGTTATTTGCCCCCATTCTATACCCTCCCATCCTTAGTAACACGATAGATTTTCATTGTTACCCCTTGTCAAATGTCTTTTATTACTCCATTACTTCATATTTAGAAAACTCGACATTAACTGCGTTGTTCAACGACGGACCGTATACTGAGGCTTAATTACATAAATTCATATTGGCTTCAGTTCAATAATATTTCAGATTCATCTCAAGATTAGTTTGACAGTTTCAATTTCGCTTCAATTTCAAGGTGGGCGAAGTTAAATTTACGTACTAAGTTATGTGATGCTCATATGTGTGCCCTAGCTTTAAATTCCCGGTTAAATACAAATGTTCGCATATAAAATATAAGCCGATTTCGGCGGTCACTTACGGAATATATATCCTTCGCTGCTGTTTCGCTGGGCCCATTGAAGATGCAGGTGCTGTGTGATTTAGACTTGGAAGAGCGTTGTTATTTGTTATTAAACGGGATAAGTGTTGGCGTACATATTAGGCATTCACATGGATTACAAGCTAAATGAAAAGAAAAAACTAACGTAAGAACAGGGTCGGAATTCAAAGAAAACAAATTATAGATATACGTGGAAAGCTCAATACGACTTTCTTAGTAGCGATTCCTAGAGCGGTCGCTAGTTGATGGCTGCGCTGGGTCGCATGTTTCGGCAGCGACGACGGATTTCACAAAAGCCGCTCACATGGCCACTTAATTCAAGATGTTCTCACTCCTGTTACGTGATCAGCCTGGATCGCCCTCACGCGGGGCTTGTGTTCTGCTTCCGCTGTTGACTCCTTTTCTTTACAGTCGATCTATGATGGTGGTGATCGGGTGATTCGGGCTGCTAGGTTATGGAAGCACGTGGGATGTTGCCGCGCACCACTGTCCAAGAGGGATCAGCGTGGTCGTGGTCTGTCGCCGGTTATCACGTGATCTTCCGAGCAAACGCCAGCCGAATAACTTTCCTCCAGATCAGATCCGGGGGTAATTAGCTATGTCGCGATGGCTCTTCTTATTCTGAGGACGCTAACAAGTTTCGGAGAGGCGCGCCTGTGGGCGTGGCCCGACCGCGTGTCAATTCTGGGTTGCGGAGTCTCAGCTGCACGTGTCGCCTGAGGCACACTTTTGCTGAGTGCAATAATCGTAGCGCTTGGCCGGTCGTAGTAGATTCGCACTTTATTCAGTTGAAAGCGTGAGCGCCCCTTGCGTACGGACCGGCCTTTTGCCTACATGGAAATTTTCACTGTTAGGTTATGTCCACTGTTTCAGATTTTCTGTCTGTATAAATACCCGCTGAATTCTATTCACGCGCCGGTGAAACAGATTTATGTTGATCTCTTCTTTATTCTTCCGTTTGTGGCTCTTTATTGGTACTCAAATTCCACGTGGGGAATGGACTTGTAATTAGTTTCTATTCGACTCACAGAAGTATGACTTGATTGCCAAAGATCACAAAACGAAATGAACGAGCTGCTGCCCGACAGTGCGCTGGCAACGTGTACTGGAAAGTTCGCGAGCCGCGATGAACGGGACTATTCCTGATTTCTCCTCTTCCTCTATTCTCCTTCGCACGCACCGACTGTACGCAAGGGCGATAGGGAAGATCAAGCTCTGCGTGTGCGAGTAGCGCGACTAGTATGATCTACGCTTTACCCCAACTTTTGACTTGCGGTATATACGAATTGGGATGAAAGTTGAGTTATTCTACGCTTGTAAGGTTTTCTATTTTCAAAGCCAACCTGACCCCTACAATCTGCAGCTCTGTTTTCCGATGCGACATGGCGCCATTCCCTTTGTAAAGATGATTCTTGGATGGTGGTGATTCTTGTAGGCACAAATTTTTCCTTTATTGTTTTTGGGCTATTTATCCAGGACAACACAATTTCAGAATCTGCCCAAAAATACGTTGTAGTTTCTTGCAGTGACAATTGCTCCTTTATGGTAACTGTTAATTGAGCACCTAAAACTGCTGCCTTCAATTCCAATCTCGTGAGTGTGATCGCATTTACTGGGGCCAAACGCGACTTTGCACATAATAATTGTACTGGCACTCGTTTATCCTTGTGAACTGCACGAAAATAAATGGCTGCAGCATATGCATTTTCTGATGCGTCGACAAAAGTGTGTATCTCCTTGTATACCGGAATTTTTCCATAAAAAACATGACGAGAAATTTTAATGTCATTCAAGGTTTTTAATTTTTCCCGGAATTGCTTCCATTTCAACTGTAAATGCCTAGGCATTCTTCGAATCTTTCTTTTGTCAAGCCTTGCATAAATATTTTGGCCTTTATGACTACTGGAGAAAATAATCCAAGAGGATCGAATATTTTGAATATTTCCGAAACTACATCGCGTCTCCTTATTTTGTCTGTGGTCACGGCTTGGGTTTTTCCACAGAGTTTGTCAGTTGTAGGATTCCATGTGATTACTTATATTTTAATACTTTCCTTATAATCAGAATCTTCAAATTATACATTAGGAATTATATCATCTTTATTCAATCCTTGAAGAAGATGGTTATTATTTGCGCACCGTTTTCTTAATTTGAATCTGGAACTTAAAAGTACATGGTTAAGCTCCTTTTGAATTTGAATCGCCTCAGGAATTGTATTGGCTCCGGTGATGCAGCCGTCGACATAGAAATCATTTTTAAGTGCAGAAGATCCTATAGGATATTTTTGCATTTGCTTATTTATTAAATATTCCAAGCATTTCGTTGCCTGATGAAGGTAGTATTAATCGTTTTAGGAGCGGCAATGAGTCAAGATTTGAGATTATAGGAAAAAGTCTATTATAGTCAGAACATAATACTCTGAAAGGCTCATGCAAGGCATAGTTAGATCTACAATGATTTAATATTAGGCGAATATAATTTCTAGTTAATCTACTTGGTACAGAAAAGTTTAGCCGACTTACCAAGTCGGGGGAGTCAATATCACCATGTATAAGGTTATAAATGAAGACAGTACCAAGCATCGTTTTACGGTTGGCTAGGGAGGGTAAATTAATCAACAGAAGTCTACTTAAATAAGAAGGTAAGTTAAGATTTGCATCCCAGTTTAGGCGCCGTAAAGCAAAAAGAAGAAAGTTTTTTGTACTGATTCAATACGACCAATATGTATTCCGCATTGTGGATTCCAGACGGGAGACCCATACTCCAGAATCGGACCGACTAACGAAATAAATAAAGTTTTAGTTAAATAAGGATCATCGAATTCTTTTGACCGCATTTTAATAAGTCCAAGCACTCCTCTGGCTTTATTAACCATGGACGAAATGTGGCTTGAAAATTTTAGTTTAGGGTCCACAAGAACGCCAAGATGGTTTACAAGAGTTATTCTATCCAAAGAGCTGCCACTTAATGTGTAAGTCGCGTATATCGGATTGACCCGATAAAAAGTCATCAGCTTGCACTTGAATGCGTTTAAATTTAGTAAATTATCTCGGTTTTAAAAATGATCTAGATCGGATTGCAAGTCTAAATGGCAGGAAATGTCCTTATACTGCAGGCACAACTTAACATCATCTGCGTTCATAAGTACGCGAGAATGACTTGTAATTGAGGGAAGATCGTTAATAAATAATGTAAAAAGTAACGGACCCAGATGGATCCCTTGTGGGACACTGGAGGTAACACAGAGAACTTCAGAAATTGAATTTTTAAAAAGTACCCTTTGTGACCTGCCATTCAGACAACTTGAAATCCACCTAAGCAGATCAACTGGAAAACCTAACAGGTCAAGTTTTTGAACAAGAAGTAAGTGATTTACAAAGTCAAATGCTTTGCTAAAGTCAGTGTAAATGACGTGTGTTTGAAAACTACTATTGAAACCTTTTATCACAAATGTAGTGAACTCTAGAAGGTTTGTGATTGTGGATCTACGTTTAATAAATCCGTGTTGAAACGGAGAAATGATTAATCTACAAAGATGCTGCAAATGAGGAGTAATGATTTTTTCAAAAAGCTTAGGAATAGCTGACAACTTAGAAATACCTCTGTAGTTACTGGCTTCTAACTTGTTACCTTTTTTGAAAAGAGGAATAACAAATGATTCGTTCCAAATATTTGGGAATTGTGAAGTTTCTAGAGATAAGGTAAACAACTTTTGAAGAGGTTTGCACAGTGCCTTAGGGCAATACCTAAGCAAGCACCAGGGCCCTGTCGAATAAACAGGCTTAATACAAAGAAGATCCAAAAGAAGAGAACTTTCTGTTAAAGTGGGACAGAATATGAGGTTTGACTTGGACATGGTGTAAGAATAAGGCTGTGATGAATAATCTAAAGTAGAGTAAGTCGTTTGAAAAAATTGGGCAAATAAATCGGCTATTGCCTGATCTGTGGTTGCCGTCATGTTTTCGAACGACAGCAAGGAAGGAAAATAATTAGATTTACGCTTGGTGTTAACAAAATTATAAAACTGTTTCGGGTCCTGAGAGAACTGGACCTTACAACGGTTTAAGTAACTATTATAACACTGAGCATTAAGCACGGTAAATCTTGACCAAGCACTTAAATATCTAGTAAAAACAGGCTGAGAACCGAGACTTATCACTCTGCTAAACTTTTCTGTGCCTACCTGGCAACCAGAAATTATATTCCCCTAATTTTAAATCATTGTAGATCTAACTATGCCTTGCATGAGCCTTTTAGAGTATTATGTTCTGACTATAATAGACTTTTTCCTGAAATTATTCTGCGCCTTCACAGAGAACGGTCGTATTTTTGTTTTGCGCTCCGAATTTTCATTTTTCTTATTGAAACCACCGGGGTTTACTTAAATCTGTTGAACGTTTCTGCACCTTTCAGTGTCTTCTGACAACTTTCCGTTCGCTTCGCGAGTGCATCGTGATTAACTTGTGCGGTCTTAGCTCTAAAGTACTTTGTTAGATATAAGCCGAATTAATTGAATAAAGACAACTCATGCATCCACATCTTAAAAATGTATACATTTATTCTACCAACGAACACTACAGTGCCTAACTTCAAAGTTAATCGGTGTTTCGCTCCCGCTCTGTCGCTCTGTCGCTCTGTCGCTCTCTCGTTGCTCTTTCATTAAAAAGTTCTTGAGCGCTTTCCATTTTTTTTGTCCGCTATAGTGCACAGTGGTCCGTGGTCAGCGAAAATGGCTTTCTGTTCATTAAAAAATTGCAAGAAAATTATCTCGGCTGGACAGCAAAGTATTCCCTGCCATACATGTGATACAATTTATCACGCAAAGTGTCTTGGCTATTCTGGCCTGGTTCGTGATGCCATCGATGAGAGGAGTGGCCTACGCTACTACTGCGATGAATGCATCGTATATGAGAACCTGACAATATCTATTAGGCGACTCACAAAGAGCAGTGTTACGGAATTAATCCGGAACTGCCGTGAAAATACGGACCTGCTCGTGGCGCTTGAATCGCAGCTCACTAGTCGCATGCTAGCTGAGCCCGATTCCCCAAAGCGCAAAAAAGTCGCGGTCGGTGGGCATTCTATGACAGGTGCCGTGCAACCTGCTGCCCGCGATTCGATTCCAGCTCAGCTGCCAATCTTAGGCGCCACTCAAATGGTAGTAAGATCGGGGGCAAAAAGTGATTCGATACCCGAAGTTGCTGGAATCGATGTGGCTCCGCTAGGTACTTCCGCTTTGTCCGATAAAAATAAAGTAGTGGCCCCAACACTTCATGTAGACTTAACGTCCGGATTAACGGCCGATACTGGTAGTACAGATACAAATTCTGTAGTTCTGTGTTCGGGTGCCCCAGCTAAAACATGTATTTGTTTCACGGCTCGCCCCAGACCTCACTGGATATTACGGCTTATATCCGTAACCAAATCCAAGTTGATGATTTGAAGGTCGAACAATTTAAATTTTCTTATGCTAGGAAGATTGGTATTCCTTGTGCTCTTTTTGCATCTGTGTGCTCCGCCAGTTTCTGGCCCGAGGGCATATTTGTAAAAGAGTACGAAGCTAAGAGAAAAAAGAATAGTTCAGTAATATTATGGTATGTACAGAGACCTGGTTAAGGCCGGATATTCTTAGCTCCGAAATTCTCCCGGGTAAGTACACAATTTATAGGCTTGATCGTCAGTCCAGACGGGGAGGTGGAGTCCTGATTGCTGTCGACTCCACCTTTTCGTCTGAATTACTAAATTTCGAAGAATTTTATGACATCCTAGGTATAAAATTATCGTTTCCCGGTAGTTTTGTATATATTACTTGTTTATATATCCCACCATCATCTGAGTTCCCTCTTTACGCAAATCACCTTTCCGTTATTCAGTCCATTTCTAAAAAACTGTCAGATCGAGATCAGTTAATAGTATTGGGTGATTTTAATATACCTAGTTCGACATGGTCCCCTGACAAAAACTCTAACATTTTACTTCTTTTAGCGCTATCCCAAGTGGACCATGTTAAGAACTCCTTAGGACGTTTACTGGACATGTGTTTTGTTTCAAATTCAGAAGGCGTTTGCCTATCAAGAACGTCACCACTTACACTCACACCGGAAGTCCTTATCATCCAACTCTAGAGCTGACTGTAGACGCAAGAACAGAGCTGAACAAAAAATCCAAAATAATGCATTGAATTCCTTCTTTTATCTGTGTGTTCCGTTATACTATTCGTCAATTTCAAATAAACCTCCGTGTTTTAATAGAGAGTTTTCACACCTAAAAAATATTAAGTCCAGACTTTTCAATAAATTTAAAATGTGCGGTTCACAATCTGCCTTCTCTCTGTACCTAAGGGCTCTGTCAAATTTTATCGTGCTTAACGCCCGGTGTTATAAAAACTCTTTGACTCGTTGTAGGGTCCAATTTTCACAAGATCCAAAACAGTTTTATAATTTTGTTAACACTAAGCGTAAATCAGCCTGTTATCCTGCATCGCTATCATTCGAAAACTCTACGGCCAATTCTGATCAGGCGATTGCCGATCTATTTGCCCAGTTTTTCCATGTCAACATGGATTTATAAGGCGAAGATCTACGACGACAAACCTCTTGGAGTTAACGTCTTTTGTAATAAATGGCTTTAGAACGAACATGCATATCGACGTAGTTTACACTGATTTTAGTAAAGCGTTTAATTCAGTAAATCACTCGCTTCTTGTATTAAAGCTAGACTTATTAGGGTTTCCATGTGATCTTCTAATATGGTTCTCAAGTTATCTGAGCGGTAGGACTCAACGAGTCCTCTTTAAAAACTCGATCTCTGATTTAATCCGAGTTACTTCGGGCGTCCCACAAGGAAGCCACCTTGGCCCACTTCTTTTAACTTTATTTATAAACAATCTCCCTCTAGTCTTGACAAAGTCGCGTGTCCTTATGTACGAAGATGACGTTAAGTTATGCCTGCAATATAACGAAATTTTTAGCAGTTCAGACTTACAATCTGACCTAAATGCTTTTCAAACATGGTGTTGTGAAAATCTTTTGGATTTAAATAGCGCTAAGTGCAAAGTAATGACATTTTTTCGGGTGAACCCACAATATGCAACGTATACGCTGGGTGGTTGCGCGTTGTCTAGAATTACGCATGTCTTTGACGTCCTTCTTGACCCAAAACTTAAGTTTTGTGACCATATTACTTCCATGGTGAATAAAGGCAGGGGAGTACTTGGATTTATTAAAAGGTGGTCAAAGGAATTCGATGATCCCTATGTTACAAAGACTCTGTTCATTTCACTAGTCCGTCCAATTCTGGAGTACTGTTCAGCAGCTTGGAGTCCTCAGTATGGTGTACATATAGACCGGATAGAGTCTGTGCAAAAGAACTTTTTATTATTTGCTCTACGGGGCCTTAATGGAATGCAAGCCTTATTTTACCATCCTACTCTAGTAGACTTATCCTAATTAATCTACCATCCTTAGTAAACCGTAGAAAGATGCTTGGCACAACTTTTATCTATAAACTTATTTACGGGGATGTGGAGAGTCCCGAGTTACTGGGTCGCATAAGCTTCTCCGTGCCTAATAGAATTACCAGGAACTATGTTCCTCTTACATTAAATATTTGTAGATCTAACTTTGATATGCATGAACCGTTTAGAGTACTGTGTAACGACTATAATAGACTATACCATATTATTTCTACTACCGACTCTTTGCCAAGCCTAATAGCATTAATTTTACCTTACTTAGCACAAAATTAGTATTAGTATTAGTCTCGTAAGTATTTCTAATCTTAGTCTGTCCGCTTCTACATTGAGCTTTTTAATTTCTCGCGATATCGTTTTTACGCCTATTAGGCTCCGCGCGTAACAAGCACTGCGTGGTGTCGTAAGGGCCACTTGTTTGCGCTGACCATAGTGCATCAACGTCCGAATAATCTCAAATCTTGACTTTTTGCCGCTCCTAAAACGATTAATACTTGCTTCATTGTCACAAGATTGATCTAACTATTACCTTTTTCCCCGGACCTTTACCTTTATTTCGCGTCTATCGTCTCGCGAATCGTGCCGTACGATACACGGCTGAGCCCCTCAGTCGGTTGGGCGTGTAAGTGGGCCGTGGGACTCCGCGCAAAAAAAAAAAAACAATGACACTGGCAGTCAACTCTAGTATCTCAGATACTACAAACTCCAGCCCCATTTGCCTGATGCAAGGTCGGGATCTAAGGATGCCCAGGGCGCTAGGGCCCCAGAAGACTTCACAATCAAAGCGGCCAAGATGAAGGAAATATTTGAGGTCGTCAAAATTAATGCGGATCGAGCGAGTGCCGGCCAGATGCGCCACTATAACATGAGAAGTCGTGAATGGCGCCCCGCCTTGGGTTCTCTCGTGTTAGCACAACACTCCGTGATAAAACAACACCAACTGTCCAGAGGAGTCGACGGCTTCGCGGCGAAATTGGCGCTGAAATATGACGGCCCGTTCCGGGTCCTAATGCTTATATCGCCGAACATCGTACGGATCCAGAGGCCCGGGGAACGTAAGAGGAAAGTGGCCAACATTGCAGAGTTGAGAGAATTCCGAGACGATAAGACAGGGGAAGGCGAAGAAGTAACGTAAGGTATCCCTAACTAACATCAAGTATCTTAAGATTGTAACTAGATATAAGGCGTTTATTGTAAGCTGCACCAGTAGGCAGGGAAATCTTAGGGTCAGTTATATAAAGTAAGTTATCTACTTACCACAGATACTATGGAAGAAGGAGTGTCAGATTCCACTCAAGAGTGCACCGGCGGGGATGGCGAGATGGACGACGGTGGATCCGAATCGGAAGACTGACCTATCGACCTCACCTTGGCGGAGACGGAAGATAGCGACGAAGAGGCTGAGACGGAAGCAGAAGCGGACAACCCATTGTGCTCGAGTGAGCCGCCAGACGAGTCAACCCGGGGCACCTCACTTACATCCCCCCGGGGTGCGTCTCCACGGTACGCGTCTCCCCGGTATGCGTCCCCACGCTACGCGTCCCCCCAGTATGCGTCACACCGTTACGCGTCCTCGGATTCTCCGACATCCTGGTACCAGTCGAACCCACGCTTCGCAACGGAGGAATCTCCTCCCTCGACGTATTGGGGTTACCAGCCTTTTCCTCGCGGGCAATGTCATTTCCCTCACCCAGCATCCTTTGCTAACCTGGGGGGGCATGAACCCCGACACACCGACTACTCACCCACCGGAGGTCGCTCGCGTGACTCCAGACGAGGGCAAGGCGTATACCAGCGGACAACAGAGATCAAAGTTGACCGGTACAGGGAGTCACAAGAGTCCGAAGAAGAGGAGGATGAAAACAGCGAGTGGACTGCCAGCTTCGTTAGGGAACGAAAGGATTACCACTGGGCGACAATCCCTGGGGGATATCGGGTCACCCAAGTCCGGCAGGTGACGATGGACATAATTCTACCACTAGGACAAGGTCCGCGTTCCAGTTTGAGGCAAACTGCGGCAGAACTCGTGCTGTACGAGAGAAGGATACTCCAACGAGAACACCCAGGCGGCCCGGGAACCCACGCCCCCCCTGGGGTGGAAGGCGACAATACCATGCAGAGTCGCGAGGACAATCGGAGCACAAGACAGGCGACAAATGACGAACAAGATGCCGCTGAGGGACCTGGGACTCCACCTGCTTCTCCATCCCGTCCGAGGAAGACGAGCAAGACGACGAGCAACCACTCCTAAGGCGTAGATACGCTGAGTCGTCCGGGGACGAGTGGGAAGTTTCCCAAGATACTAGCTTCCAGACTCTAAGTCTCCGACGACGCAACTCTAGGGCCGCGACAATTGAGCCCGAGGAAGCCCAATCTATACCAGAGGCGGAACCCGGAACAGAGGTCGGAGTTGAGAACCTGGACGAGATCGATATCGACCTAGGTCTGGAAAACGTCGAAGAGGGTTACGGCGTAGAGTAGTTACTCGACGATACCGAGACCCCTCGACGGGCGTTGTCGGAAGCACCGGAGACCTGGAGGGTCTACATGCCCAGCCGTATACTCCCGGAGGAGTTAGTGGACGAATTGTCGAGATTCGTGCCACAAGGACCAAAGAAGGACTTTTAAGAGGGATTTTTATAAGCTTTAAGAGAAAAACAATGGATTAAAAAATTAGTATAATAAGCCTAGGTGTAAACAAACATAAATATATTTTTCGATAAGTAGAAGGGAGAGAGAAGAGCGGGGAAGAGCGGCGAGGCCGGGAACAACTAACACGCTGTTGCCTAAGAAATTCACCGCCAAAGAGCACGAGAGAGCAGTAAACCGAACGACCTAAACGGTGCGCGAAGCCCTCCTCAGCGACTGCGCGGAACACTACAACCAAGAGCGAGAGGGAATATCGAAAAGCGAGCTTGGCAGAGAAGAGGAGTTGCTGTTGCCAAACGGAGAAAAGAGAGTCTCGAACATGCCGAGAAGTTCACCACTGGGACTTTGTGGTGAGAAAATAGTGAGATCGGAAGGAACAAAAATTGAATGAACTCAGAGGATTGACACGCGAACATCGGAGCCGGATAGGCATACTTAGACGACATAAGTCGCAATTAGGCAGACCACGTGGTTTTTAGTCGGTAAGCGAAACGGTACAGTATTGCAGAATTTTTACTGGTGCAGCGAGAAACGCGATTAGATCGTAAAACTGTAGAACGAAGATTTGTGAACTTCTGTGAACAAGACAAGAAGGCGAAAGAAGCCAACTGTGAATAAAGACTAAAATATTGAATTATAATTTCGACAACGAGTGCGTATTCTTTTTTCTCTGACCTTCGACCCGTCTCCATCAAGCCCGCTGAATAATAAATTACTGTAACAAATGATAATAACTCTAACAAGAACATTGATCAAACGTAACGGAACCGTAACCCCGACGCGTAATTAACTAATATACCGGTCGTTAATCGAGTTTTACAGTAGTTAATAAAACCCAGGGTTTGCCCGAGTTTTATCGTAGGTCTTAGTAGCGAAGCCTAGGGTCCGCCCGGGATTTACCGTAGCTATTAATAAAACCCAGGGTCCTCCCGAGTCTTATCATAGTTATAATTCAAATCCAGGGTCCGCCCCAGTTTTACCGTAATTATTAATACAACTCAGGGTCCGCCCGAGTTTTACTGTACTCATTAATACCCACGGAGCCCGCTCGAGAGTATCGTATTTAGTACTAAAACCCAGGGACCTACCCGAGTTTTATCGTAGCCAAACTCTGCCTCGGCCAGATTTATTGTAGTCACAGATAAAGCCCATAACTGACATAGATTTCTACGATAGCTGTTTACCAAGTCCAGGGGCTGCCCGAGCTCAGTAACCGGTCTTAGGTCTAGTCACGTACCTTCTGGTTCAATTTCCTCTCCTAATTATAAAGAACACTCCTCGAAATTCACTCGATTAACCCACATCGTCCACTGTAATTTTATAAATATTTCGTGGAGGCCCTAGCCAACCCCTGAGCATATTCTGGCTGGGAAAACATCCTTACAAAGCTTTAAAAAATCGAAATTACTGAGGACTTTTTTGGGAAGGAAAGAAATATTCGATTGAAAAGAAACTTTCAGGCTGTATTATTATATACATATTTCAACAGTCTTTTCAAATTGTTTCATTAAATTATATGAATGATGCAGGTCGCGATTTCCATCTGAAACAAAACAAGAAAGGAAAGCTAACTTCGGGCGGAGCCGAAGTTGATATACCCTTGCAGAATACTCTGTAAATTATATTCTCCAAAATTATTCATATGATGCATTCTTAATACTCATAAAAAATCCCAACTTCCTAACTTTAAAAACACCAAAGTTATGGCATTTCCAATCGTTCAGTTATATGTCAGCTATAGAATATAGTCGGCCGATCCTTATGAAATTGGGTAAGTCTTATGGTTACTTATATACTGCGTGCAAAGGAAAGAAGGGTGTGTGCAAAGTTTCAGTTCGATATCTTTAAAACTGAGAGACTAGTTTGCGTAGAAACAGACTGACGGACAGACGGAGAGACAGACGGACAGACGGACATGGCTATATCAACTCAGGAGGTGATCCTGATCAAGAATATATATACTTTATAGGGTCGGATATGTCTCCTTCACTGCGTTGCACACTTTTGACCAAAATTATAATACAAATATTTTGAATTTTCATTGTATAGTTAAAGCAAGAAAATTGATCAAAAAGTGAGAAATTCAAAACAATACTTCATATTGTTTAAAAAAGGTTTAACTAGAATATTATTTAATCCCGAACACAATAAATTTTGTCTGGTTTCGATAGGACGTTTAATTTTTACCCTATCTTCCCGAGAAATGGCACATCAAAGCGATCTGGCCGCTCGTATAATTGCTCGACGCTTGCTGACTATTTCTCCTGTAACTTTAAAAACATTTGGAATTTGCTTTTGAAATTTTTGGGACACATTCTTAGATAGTTTGGGTAGACATGTATGCAAAAAAAAATTATTTTTTTAAAAGCAATAAAAAATAAAAAATAATAAAAAAATTTTTTTTTTTGACCGTACTTAGCAGATGTAAATAATAAATAATGATATGAAATTAGAGTGTAATAATGTGTTGTTAAAATTCTACTAAGGAAAGTTGGGGCACATGAAATAAGCTACAATAGGCGGCAGTGGTACAGGATGTTGTGAGGCGTTAAATAACTCCGCACAAAAGGAAGCGAAGATCGACTGCATGGAAGCCTGCCAGTTGCTGGATACGCGTAGTAACGGCGCGTAGTAAAGGCACTGTGGGAACGGAGAGTTTGGAGAGTACAGTTGACGAGAGTTTGGAGAGTACGAGAAAAAAGAGTTTGAATTGAAGGACCGGAGAGGGACGAGAGAGCGCCAGCGCACCGTGGACGAAGGGATACGGGAGAAAACCGCGGACAATGTCACTCCGTCAGTGAATTATCGAAGTCAAAGAACCAAGTCAACCAGCAGCAACACAAACAAGCCAGCAAGAACAGATCAGTCGTCCGAAGCAGCGCCGTGGGAAGCCAACAAGGAGCAAGATCGCTACGTCGAGACGTTCGGGATTGGGGCATCAGGGATCTCCGAATTGAGACACAGGTAGCTGAGGTCCGGAAGGCATCACACGGCTAATTCAAGGCGGTTGTTTCCAACTTTGTCAGAGTCGAACAATAGAGTCCTGTGACGAGGAACTTTGAGCAGGACCTGGTGCAAAGGACGAGCAGACGATCGATTTTTTTTCAAGAGGCGTTGTCCTGGAGAGCCCTGCGATTGCCGGCAAAGTGCCGGAACAGCCACTGTCCGACACCCCGAGTGCCAGAGTACCACACTACCAGCCGGGAAGGGCGAGCATTCGACTGTTGAGGCATTCAAGAGGCGTTTGTCCTTAAAAATCGCAACGGATCAGAGAACCGGAAGGTCGGTCGTCCTAGCAGCAGAGCAGAGGACATCGACTGCAGGGCTAGCAGTCAAAGGCAGCCAGAACAGGATCGCAACGCGGTACTCATTAGGGGAGCGCATGTCCAGCAATAGGGTGAGGGTGGGTGGATCGTTCGTCTGCGCTAGGCGTAAAGAGTAGTGAATTGCTAGGCAGCCTCCTGGCGTCACCCTGGACTGTCAGCGCGAACTAAGCGAAACCCTAGTGGGACCGTCCGGGACAGAGCAAGGGACAGGCGAGATTGTCTCAAAAGGCATCGTCCTGGAGAGCAAGTCCTGTTCACCCTAGTCTGAGAACGGTGACGCTTCCCTAAGCCCGCAAGGCCGACCGCTCTGCGAGTCCAAGGCGCGACAGAGTCAAAGCGTCGGCGAGCTAGCAGAGGCGGGTCACTACGAGCATCCCGAGACACAGGAAGGAGCCAGCGGTCACGGAGTCAACGAGTCGACCAGCCAGGACGTGCAATACCAGCAGCCAGAGGAACCAGAGCGAGACGATACCGAAGCCAGCCAAGCCACCCACCCGCTGTAATAAATAGCACGACATTATATACACAGTAACTAATCGAATCCAGTGTTTTTTCACTGATCTGCGGGCGGTAACGTTATATAAATTTGGTGGGACGAACACACAATCTTCTGAGCTAGCCGCACAAATCTCGTAGCAAGCCACAATAAGATCAGTTCGTTACATCTAGCGCCTAACGTGATTGTCCCAACAGTGAGAGCAACAGAATCAGAATGGGAAGGAAGTGGATTTACCGCCTCAAGATGGAGGTCTTCGCCCATGTCGCACAGAGGCTTAATATCGCCCTGGATGGCAGATTGGACGACATGAGAAAGGCATTGTGGGAATATTATTCAGAAACGGAGAACGATCCACAACTAGACGATATATGGGCCGAGCTGGAAGAAGCATACCACGACAGAGCCAGCCCAAGCATCACCATAAACTCGTGGCAAGCCCAAGCATTGACAACTTGCAAAAGGAGAGAGTCAAGCCACGAAAGGAAAACAGCAGCGCTGACCTGGAGACCCAGCCAGTCAGACTAGGCAAAGGTCGCTAAACAACTCCGCGAATGGGCGTTCAGGTTCGACGGGGCGGAAAAGCCATACGAGTTGCTGGAGCAAGTATAATGGTCCGCCAAAACATACCGCTTGGACTTAGACATGATTCCCCGAGCGATGCCGGAATTATTCAAGTTCTCGAGGACCAACACGTGCAGAAGGTGCGAAGACTCGGGCAACCAGGATAAACGCGGAAATTACCAGTGGTCATGACCACAACAAGTCCAACGGCAGCAAACAACCGAAGCACCGCGAGGAGTTCCATGAACACCATCCCAACAGCAACAAAGACAGCCAAACAACACCGTGTGGAGGCCGCCAAGCACCACACAGAGGCCCGCAGGAGGCCTGTTGAAAATGTGGTGGGATGTCGAGGATGTCGAAACCAACGGCTGTTATTCTGCTGGGTATGCGGCAAAGTGGGCGACAGGAGCGTCGAGTGCTACAAACGATCGGGAAATGGCCAGCGACCTATCCGTAGAGAGGCGAGCGGACGTCGCACAGTGCTACCTTTCCAAACTAACTGGCAGGCTAATCGAGGAGGAGCCGCAGTTGCTGCTCTAGAAAGGAGGTCAAATTCAGCAACAAACAATTGACCATAAGCCTGTTGATTTTACCAGGAGTAGTGCCTCCGTTGGTATTGGGATGGAACTTCCTTACACAAGTCGGAGTCGAAGTAAAGTGTGCTGAACACGACATCACAATACCAGCCAGGAACCGACTCAAGTAGAAACACAAGCCATCGGTAGCAGTCGTTCAACAGGCAAGCGAGGTGAACTGTGAGGAGTTAATTCTCCGAATTGAGATACAGGTAGCTGAGATCCTTAAGGCATCACGTGGCTAAGTCCAGGCGCTTTGTTCCAACTCTTCTAGCGATTTAAGGTTGGCATATTGCTCGGCGAGTCCGGCAGAGTTGAACAAAAAGAGTCCTTCGACAAAGAACCGTGGGCACAATAGTTCACCGTCAGAGTCCTAAAAAGGCAGCTGACCGAAACCCGAGAGCCTGGTCCTGCAAGAGCACGCAGACAGCGGAGCCAGGACATCTCGCTGTAAGCAGAGCAAGGATATAGGGACACGAAGAACGACGAGCGGTAGGACTGCATTGGCGGCCTTCCGACGTACGCCAGAACCGTCAGGTGGAAACTGTAGTCGTCTGGTTTGACCGGCCGGGACAGATCCAGGGACAAGAGGCTGTTGCTGCGAAAGGCGTATGCTTTGAGAGCTCAGTGCCTGTTCACCCTCACGGCCCCGAAGCCAAGCACAGGGCCGCCCACACCGAAAACTACAGCACCGACGGGGAAATCGCTGGAGAAGGGACTCTGGGTGGGGCCCGAGCCAACAGTCACCCGTGGACCCCCGCTGCAGCGGCAACAATCGACGGGAGGTAGAGCGCCCGCGGCTGCATTTCACCCTGCAAGTGTCGGCCCCGGAGGAAGGCGGTTGGCGCGAGGTGGACCGCAGCGATTGGCCGGAAGGAGTCGAGGAGGCACCCGCGACGGTCGCGACGGCGCGTCGGAAGAGTGGCAGGCGGTGCGTCTTGGTCACCCACACAGAGCAAAAGCTGTTGATTGGGGACGGGGATATGTGACTGGAAAAAAAGGACATACATTGTCGGCAACAGCAACCTGCGTAGCGAAAATGAGAGGTTGAGCACATACAAGGAAACGTGTGGATGTCATGGTACTTACCTGCTGTTGCTCTCTGCGGTCTCCAGCATACCGCCAGCCCAGCGAAGGAGAGGCTGAGCTTGCGAAGGGAAACTTAAGGGCACCAGGTGGGTGAACGCAAAATAAATGCGAGAATACTCACCAGAATAGAGGAATTTCGCTGCATCAGCTGGGCCTAGGGAAGGGGGGCGCCTCGATTTGTAGCCTGTCTATTGTCACTAGACGATAGTGGCGAACGATGGGCACAAGGAAGTACTGGAAATATCGGCAAGGGTTAAAACATCGCATCGAGCAGGTGTCAACGCTTCGCTATCGGCATCGATAGCCGAAGAACTATTGATCACGCACGGATAGTGTACAGGAGGATTGGAAGGAGACAACGGCGGATCCGTGAATTACGAAGGAAATACAGGGGCGGGGAATTTGAGTATCGGCAACAGCAAAGAATTAAATCTACGAGGAAGACGGCGTGGGAAGGAAAATAAGACGGAGGATCGGTGGAGTGAAGGATCGCCAGGACTCAAGGATACGCAGGATAATGGCCAGAAAGGAGGAACGAGAATTCCTAATTCTTTGTGGAAAACGTGGCAATGGACCGAGAGGAAGAGCAATATGATTCAAAGGCTACGAGGATTCAACAGCCGGAGAGAAGGAACGAGCTTTTTTTCATCACCCGAAGAATGGGGGTAATGTGAGGAGTTAAATAACTCCGCACAAAAAGAAGCGAAGATCGACTGTACGGAAGCCTGCCAGTGGCTGGATGCGCAGTGAATGCGCATAGTAACGGCACTATGGGAAAGGAGAGTTTGGAGATTACAGTTGGAGAGAGTTTGGAGAGCGAGGAAAGAGAGGTTGGCGAATAGAGTTGAAGAGAGTTTGGAGAGTACATTTGGAGAGAGTTTGGAGAGTACGAGGAAAGAGAGTTTGGAGAGTATGAGGAAAGAGAGTTTGGAGAGAAGGAGCGGAGAGAAGGAGCGGAGAGAGACGCCGGCGCACCGTGAGCGAAGGGATAACGGTAGAAAACGGACTTTGGACCCTAGTACGGTGCCGTGCTTAGATATAAAAAAGGAGAAGCCGAGGATTAACGGTCCAGCGTTGCAATCAGGATCAGTCGATCACAAGGAGTCAATCCGTCAAGATCTGTGAATTATCAAAGTCAAAGAACCAAGTCAACTAGCAGCAACACCAACAACGCCATGGGAACCCTACAAGGAGCAAGATCGCTACGTCGAGACGTTCGGGATTGGGGCATCAGGAATCTCCGAATTGGGACATGAATTGGGACCGCACGGAACTCGTTGGGGAGCGCAGGAACGTCACCGACGTCAAGCAATTGGGTAAGGCTGGGTGGATTGTTCGTCTGCGCTAGGCGTAAAGAAAAGTGAGCTGCTAGGCAGCTTCCTGGCGTTAGCCTGGCGTCAAAGACAGCAAGATAATTATCGGTATCCGAGGTAAAGCGAATGCCTTCTTTCTTGCAACTCGGTGCTTAAAACAGCTTAGCAATATCTATTCTGAACCTCTGCCCTTAGGATCGTAAGCCAATTCCCACGTCGACGACTTATTGATAGGAAAGTTAGGATTTAAAAGCATTTAGCTCCGCAGCATTTGTATTGGCAGAAGTCCTTATCGAGCCCAAAGCCGCAACAACATTTGTTGATCCTGGTTCTTTTCATTTCGATATTTGCGTTTTTGAGATATAGAGAAGGAAAGAGGTTTATGATCCATACTATGCAGTCTTGCCCAATCTGTGGATCGAAGCCCCTGGACTTCATGACTGTCGCTGATGTTCAATCGGACAAATTTACGCCGAAGATCTCCCAAGTGCTCGAGTATGGAGTAAGTCCTCTACACGCGTGGATTCGTTTTTTCGAATTTGTTTTAAAAGTGTCATACAGAATTGGTATTCACAAGTGGCAAGTACGTGGCCCTCAAGACAAAAAAAAAGTGGCTGCCCGGAAAAAAGAAATTCAGCACAAATTATGGGAGGAGCTTGGGCTCCATGTCGATAAGCCCAAAGCAAATGGAAGCGGCAATACCAACGATGGGAACACAGCGAGGAGAGCATTTTTCCATACCGACAAATTTGCAAATGCTCTTGGGTTCGACCAGGAGATTTTGAAAAATTTCTATTTTATTTTTATAGCAATTTCAAGCAACTTTGAAATAGATGCTTCAAAATTTAAAAGTTTCTGCGCAAAAACTGCATTTTTATATATAGGCAAGTATCCCTGGTACCCAATGTCAGCTACTGTACATAAAGTACTAGCTCATGGGGCCCAGATCGTTGCCGCATCGTCCCTTCCACTTGGTTGCCTAGGCGAAATTGCATCCGAAGCTCGGAACAAAATTTATAAAAATGATAGACGTTCGCATGCAAGACAAAATAGTCGCTTAAACACCATGACTGACGTTTTTTGTAGAGCACTTGATTCATCAGATCCGATGGTTTCCAGCATTCACATCAAGGAAAGAGTTCATCAAAACAAAAAGTGCAGCAGTTACCCATTAGAAGTTATTGATCTTTTAACACCACCAAATGTCGATTTCCTTAATAGTTATCCTACTACAGATAATGATGAAGATGACTCGGATACATTTGAATGTAACGATGCCTATTCCTTTGATTTAGATGTTGAAAGCGATTAAAAATTAATTAAGTAACAAGAAAGGAAAGCTAACTTCGGGCGGAGCCGAAGTTGATATACCCTTGCAGAATACTCTGTAAATTATATTCTTCAAAATTATTCATATGATGTATTCTTAATACTCATAAAAAGTCCCAACTTCCTAACTTTAAAAACACCAAATTTATGGCATTTCCAATCGTTCAGTTATATGGCAGCTATAGGATATAGTCAGCCGATCCTTATGAAATTTGGTAGGTCGGATTGATTGGCCAAAAATAAAACCCATAGAAAATCCCAACTTCCTAACTTTACAAACACCAAAGTTATGGGATTTCCGATCAATCAGTTATATGGCGGCTATGGGATATAGTCGTCCGATCCTTATGAAATTCGGTAGGTCGGATTAATTGGCCAAAACTAAAACTCATAGAAAATCCCAACTTTCTAACTTTAAAAACACTAACGTTATGGCTTTTCCGATCGTTCAGTTATATGGCAGCTATATGATATAGTCGCCCGATCCGGCTCGTTCCGACTTATATACTACCTGCAATAGAAAGACAACTTTTGGGAAAGTTTCAAGTAGATAGCTTTAAAACTGAGGGACTAGTTTGCGTAGAAACGGACGGACAGGCGGACAGACGGACGGACAGACGGACAGACGGACATGGCTAGATCGACTCTCCTGGTGATGCTGATCAAGAATATATATACTTTATAGGGTCGGAAATGTCTCCTTCACTGCGTTGCAAACTTTTGACTGAAATTATAATACCCTCTGCAAGGGTATAAATATATAATAATTTTTCAAGATGCATTATTTAGTTTGGAAGTTGAAAATTGGTAGGGCGGGAGGGGATTGAAAGGATATTTACTAAAGTTATTTTATATATATTTAACATTTATTGGATATATTGGCTATTGGCTTTACTAAAGTTTTTTTATAAATATTTAAAATTTATTGGATTTATTGGCCCAATTTTCATGGATGTTTTGTAAATTTTTGTCCCGGGGTGCATTTCTATGGGGCGGAAAGGAAGGCGTGGCCCGATCGGCACAAATGTCCAGACTTTGCATATATAGTAACTATATAGTGTGCCAAGTTTCAAGTCTGTAGCTTCATTTTTCTAGTTTATGCAAAAATATTGGTCATTGGGACCAGTGTGCTATGGCTGAAAGTTCCTTAGTTCTGAATAGATGCGTCAAATTGTGCGGCTTTGGTTAGAGTTTTAAAAATGGTGGTAATTGGTTTTTTCTTTCTGAGAAAGTTTAACGGCTAAATCGTTCAGCTGTATTAAAGTTTTACGTGACTTTTTTTTGCCATTTTGGCCTTCTAAATATTATACTTTCTTAAAGGTTTGAATATTTTATAATTATAGACATTTTTTCCGGATGGCTTTATATCACATTGTGAGAAACAACGTAACCCAGAAACTTTGTTTCCAATTTAAAGAAACTGGATTTTTCCATAAAATGTTATTTATTTATGAAAATTAAGTCATTTTAATGTTGTTCAATTGTTTTTGAAAATATAATAATGTCATCCATATAAACATGACACGTTTTACGGACTCATTTATTGCTCCAAATGGAATTCTCAGCAATTTGTACATTCCATTATTTATTGATAATGAGGTTTTTCGTTAAGTTTTTATAATCTATTACAAGTCTGAGTCTTGATGTTAAAAAGCTTTAAAATCTTTTTTTTGGTACCACTACTACAGGAGGATTATAAGGAAACTGCATATTTATTTTCGATTGCTCATTATTTATAATATTTAATAATTCATCCTCCAAATCTTTTTCTTGATTTGTAGTTGATATTTTGTTAATTTCTCGGCCGCGGATACTTCAACTATGACGTGTTCCAGATTTTTGAACGACGGCGAGTTTAGAATTTTATATTCTTAAACTGTTGTTTTTGTCGGACAATTCAACGACGGCAAGTTCAGGATTTTGGTTTCTCAAAGCTCAGATTCGGATCTGACTTGAGCCTTTTTATCGAAGTATTTTAGTATTCTAAATTCCTTAAATGGAAGAATGGTGTTTTCTTTCGACAAGGAAAGTGGGTTTAAAATGTCATTGTTATCATAATTTAATTTCTCTACCTTTCCGTTATATTTTATTACCCTCTTTTTCTGTGTCCATAACAGATACAATTTTTCCATGTGATAATATTTAATTATTAAATATCCATTCAGTGTGGATACTCTTTTATATAATAGGTTGTCAAAAAAGTCTTGCGGTATTTTTATTGAATTTTCAATTGTTCATAAAATTGGTTACAATAATGCGATTCAAGTCAAATATGCTCGATGACGCGTTCCCAACGAGATGCCAACTTCATAATGCCCCTCTCATAGAAGCTCGCTTCCCTTGCAGAATACTCTGTAAATTATATTCTTCAAAATTATTCATATGATGTATTCTTAATACTCATAAAAAGTCCCAACTTCCTAACTTTAAAAACACCAAATTTATGGCATTTCCAATCGTTCAGTTATATGGCAGCTATAGGATATAGTCAGCCGATCCTTATGAAATTTGGTAGGTCGGATTGATTGGCCAAAAATAAAACCCATAGAAAATCCCAACTTCCTAACTTTACAAACACCAAAGTTATGGGATTTCCGATCAATCAGTTATATGGCGGCTATGGGATATAGTCGTCCGATCCTTATGAAATTCGGTAGGTCGGATTAATTGGCCAAAACTAAAACTCATAGAAAATCCCAACTTCCTAACTTTAAAAACACTAACGTTATGGCTTTTCCGATCGTTCAGTTATATGGCAGCTATATGATATAGTCGCCCGATCCGGCTCGTTCCGACTTATATACTACCTGCAATAGAAAGACAACTTTTGGGAAAGTTTCAAGTAGATAGCTTTAAAACTGAGGGACTAGTTTGCGTAGAAACGGACGGACAGGCGGACAGACGGACGGACAGACGGACAGACGGACATGGCTAGATCGACTCTCCTGGTGATGCTGATCAAGAATATATATACTTTATAGGGTCGGAAATGTCTCCTTCACTGCGTTGCAAACTTTTGACTGAAATTATAATACCCTCTGCAAGGGTATAAATATATAATAATTTTTCAAGATGCATTATTTAGTTTGGAAGTTGAAAATTGGTAGGGCGGGAGGGGATTGAAAGGATATTTACTAAAGTTATTTTATATATATTTAACATTTATTGGATATATTGGCTATTGGCTTTACTAAAGTTTTTTTATAAATATTTAAAATTTATTGGATTTATTGGCCCAATTTTCATGGATGTTTTGTAAATTTTTGTCCCGGGGTGCATTTCTATGGGGCGGAAAGGAAGGCGTGGCCCGATCGGCACAAATGTCCAGACTTTGCATATATAGTAACTATATAGTGTGCCAAGTTTCAAGTCTGTAGCTTCATTTTTCTAGTTTATGCAAAAATATTGGTCATTGGGACCAGTGTGCTATGGCTGAAAGTTCCTTAGTTCTGAATAGATGCGTCAAATTGTGCGGCTTTGGTTAGAGTTTTAAAAATGGTGGTAATTGGTTTTTTCTTTCTGAGAAAGTTTAACGGCTAAATCGTTCAGCTGTATTAAAGTTTTACGTGACTTTTTTTTGCCATTTTGGCCTTCTAAATATTATACTTTCTTAAAGGTTTGAATATTTTATAATTATAGACATTTTTTCCGGATGGCTTTATATCACATTGTGAGAAACAACGTAACCCAGAAACTTTGTTTCCAATTTAAAGAAACTGGATTTTTCCATAAAATGTTATTTATTTATGAAAATTAAGTCATTTTAATGTTGTTCAATTGTTTTTGAAAATATAATAATGTCATCCATATAAACATGACACGTTTTACGGACTCATTTATTGCTCCAAATGGAATTCTCAGCAATTTGTACATTCCATTATTTATTGATAATGAGGTTTTTCGTTAAGTTTTTATAATCTATTACAAGTCTGAGTCTTGATGTTAAAAAGCTTTAAAATCTTTTTTTTGGTACCACTACTACAGGAGGATTATAAGGAAACTGCATATTTATTTTCGATTGCTCATTATTTATAATATTTAATAATTCATCCTCCAAATCTTTTTCTTGATTTGTAGTTGATATTTTGTTAATTTCTCGGCCGCGGATACTTCAACTATGACGTGTTCCAGATTTTTGAACGACGGCGAGTTTAGAATTTTATATTCTTAAACTGTTGTTTTTGTCGGACAATTCAACGACGGCAAGTTCAGGATTTTGGTTTCTCAAAGCTCAGATTCGGATCTGACTTGAGCCTTTTTATCGAAGTATTTTAGTATTCTAAATTCCTTAAATGGAAGAATGGTGTTTTCTTTCGACAAGGAAAGTGGGTTTAAAATGTCATTGTTATCATAATTTAATTTCTCTACCTTTCCGTTATATTTTATTACCCTCTTTTTCTGTGTCCATAACAGATACAATTTTTCCATGTGATAATATTTAATTATTAAATATCCATTCAGTGTGGATACTCTTTTATATAATAGGTTGTCAAAAAGTCTTGCGGTATTTTTATTGAATTTTCAATTGTTCATAAAATTGGTTACAATAATGCGATTCAAGTCAAATATGCTCGATGACGCGTTCCCAACGAGATGCCAACTTCATAATGCCCCTCTCATAGAAGCTCGCTTCCCTATTGGCAAAAAACTCGGAGAGCCAATTTTCACAGGACTCTCTTGTGGCCAACTTCAGACTACCAAGCGCGTTCGCCATGGACAGAAACAGGTGGTAATCACTTTGTGCGAGATCCGGACTATACGGTGGATGCAAAAGAACCTCCAATCCGAGCTCCCGGAGCTTCTGGCGCGTCACTAAAGATGTGTGTGGCCTGGCGTTGTCCTGGTGGAAGACAATTCGGCCTCTGTTGATCAAAGATGGCCTCTTCTGCATGAGTGCTGTCTTCAAGCGGTCCAGTTGTTGGCAGTACAGGTCCGAATTGAGCGTTTGGCCATAGGGGAGCAGCTCATAGTGGATTATTCCCTGCCAATCCCACCAAACACACAGAAGAACCTTCCTGGCCGTCAATCCAGGCTTGGCCACCGTCTGGGCCGCTTCACCGCTTTTCGACCACGACCGTTTGCGCCTTACGTTATCGTAAGTGACCCACTTTTCATCGCCAGTCACCATACTCTTCAAAAACGGGTCGATTTTGTTGCGATTTAGAAGCGATTCGCATGCGTCGATACGGTCAAAGATGTTTTTTCGCGTCAATTCGTGTGGCACCCATACATCGAGCTTCTTAGTGACTCCAAGCTTCTTCAAATGGTTAATAACGGTTTGATGACTCATGCCCAGCTCTTGACTGATGCTACGGCTGCTACTATACCGGTCTCTTTCGACCAATTCAGCGATTTTATCGCAATTTTCGACGACAGGCCTTCCGGAGCGTGGCGCATCTTCGACCACCTCTACACCAGAACGAAAACGTTGAAACCATCGTTCTCCTCACGTCATATTCTTGACCTTGGAGTGTTATTCAACCACAACTTAAACTTCTCTGATCACATTGGCACTATTGTTAGTAAATCTAAAGGGGTTTTTGCCTTTGTTAAACGTTGGTCTAAGGAATTTGAGGATCCCTATACCACGAAACATTTATTTATTTCCTTGGTTCGTCCAATTCTGGAATACTGCTCGTGTGTTTGGCCTCCTCAATATACCAATCATCAAGACCTTATCGAATCGGTATAGAAACAATTCCTTTTGTTTGCTTTACGTGGTTTAAACAGGGAAACACATCGTCACCTACCATCTTACCTGGATAGACTGCGTCTACTGAACCTGCCCTCCCTCAAGGATCGTCGAACCTGTCACGGTGTTATGTTCCTTCATAAGTTAATAACTGGTCTTGTAAATTCAAGCTACCTACTGGGTCAAATACGGTTCTCCATCCCTGTAAGGCCTACTCGTTACTTATTGCCCTTGATATTTGTAAGACGAATTTTGAAGTACATGACCAATTTCGGGTTTTATGTTCGCAATATATCGAACTGTATTTTTTGGTATATTCTGAATGCTCTGTTAATTTAATTGTAACAAACATCCTAACTAACCTGTCCTTGCCCCTCCCACTTGATGTGAGTCGGGTACTATATTTATGTTGGCAGATATTTGTTAACTTTAATGTAATAATTAAAGAAATAAATAATAATCAGAATGTAAAATGCAAGTCAGAGTTAGTTCTACAATGATTTAATATTAGAGGAATATAATTTGCAGATAATTTAGTCCAATCATCAGCTATTGAACTTCGGCTGCGTGCAGACGTGTTTTATTAACGCTCCGGAAAAACAATTAGTCAATCAGTCGAAAACGTTCAAAAAATTAATAAACGCGAGGTTTTGCGTTTCGCGATGCAAATCGCATATCGTAAACTAAAGTTTTAATTAATTAAATAATTAATATTTACGCACTAACGATAAACAAATGAGTAAGAACGTGGATCAGCGCACTCAACGACAAAAACAACAAGACGAAGCCCGTAAAAAAATTCAGAGAGAGCAAGACAAACGTCGTCTCTCTTTGGCCCGAAAAAATGCTTATTTTACGGTGCTTGAATGTGCAAGTTTACTGTCCGCCGAAAACCAGAGAGCTAGCTCTTGCTCTCCCGCCCTGCTCTTCACCGCTCAAACGCCATGGAGTGAGCAATGCAAGACTCCAACAGAGCTTCTGCCGCCTAGCGCAACAACAACAGCAACTACTACGACTACTACAACGGTCTCTGTCAACAACAATGCAATAACGACTCCACTCTCTTCTTGTGCAGCGGGTAAAGCAACAACACAAAAAACGGTGCAAACGGCAAATGACAATTCTGCAAGCGGGTTCGGCCATGCAGACAGGCATGGATCGCTACATTAATATATCCAAGCGCAAGCTAACACCCCCAAAAACCTCGGACGGCAATAAGCCTAAAATAAATCGTTTCAACAAAGGCCCTGAAAATCCCAGCCCATTAGATGAAAATAGATTTTCCATTCTAGCGGAGCCTGAAACAGAGTCTGAACAATTAGACCCAAGGAAACTAAAGCAGTGCACCCGATCTACAAGTTGCAGTACCTTCTGCACCGTAGGATCACAGTGAAAGAGCCACACAAACGGACCGGGCCAGTGCAATCCACAAATTGCCAGGAATACGGTCATACCAGGGCTTACTGCACCCTTAGGTCAGTATGTGTAGAGAATGTCCAGTCTACAAGGTGAGGAAAAGTCGGATGCAACGAGCGACAACGGCACGCTCCCTGAACACACAAAACACATACATGAGATCACAAACCGGAAGTTTTCTTCGCAAAAGCAGCCAGATCATCACTTGGCCCTTCAATTACCACCAACGGAATTTCTTACGCCAGTGCTCTAAGATCAGGCACAGCTCACATGGAGCCGAGAATTGATAACATCCAGCAGGCCATGGGACAGCCACAAAGTAACATGGAATATATGATGATTACTTTGCAACAAAATATGATGGAATTTATGTCCTTCATGAAAACAACAAAGCAAACCCTTATGCAAAACCAAAATATCTTGTTACAAATGCTTGCAGCTCAGCAGTCCAAATAAACCATGCCTAGTCTTCGAATAACTCTGTGGAACGCCAACGGTGTTTCACATCATAGACCTGAAATAAATAAATTTTTGAACGAAAACCACATCGACGTTATGTTGCTGGCAGAAACGCATCTCACCAGCAAATATAACTTTAAAATACGGGGATACACGTTCTACGGCACCGATCATCCAGATGGTAAAGCGCATGGCGGAACTGGCATCTTAATAAGAGACCGCGTCAAACACCACATTTTTATTTTTATAATTTTTTTATTAGCCGGTTGGTTAACAGTTCCTGTTTGATATTGCTTAGTGTTCTATGTTTCACTTCTTTAAGTTTGGTTCCATTTATTCTGAGTGCGAAAGATTACACCAGGCGCTAAGGGGGCTTGTTCTTTTGCAGTGTTGGTTGACTGCTGAAAATGATGTACAGAATCTCCTTTTTTCTTGCCAGGAATCTTACGGCTTACAAGCCGCCCAACCGACCGAGAAGCACATCCTATATTTTCGTAGACGCGAGATATGAAAATAGAGGTAATGGTCCGGGGAAAAAAGTAAAACAAGTTTTGTGCTAATAAATAGTTTTAAGAGGGGCAGAGAGCCAAAATGTAAGATTAAATAAAAAAGTCTATTATAGTCAGAACATAACTTAGTCGTTGTCGGACGCGTATTTTATCGTTCCTCCATCTGATCATATTTTACCCGTGTAAGCTACACCGTTTGAACTGATCTTGTGTAATTTTGACTAGTTTTTGGTGTTCGTTATTATAACGAAAAGCTTTGAACATATAAAACGGTGACTTATACATATTTCGCATTATTATATTATCTGAAATCGTTTTGCGTGTTTGCTTCGTTCTACTCTATTCTTGAGTTTCCCGCAAACTTCTACACTTATGTTGTTGTTGATGCATTTGCTTGGCCGGATTTAAGGACTTATTTACTCGGTTTGAAAAGGCTGAATCCAGCTTTAAAGGCCGTGTGGCTACCAGGGATTTCTCTACTGACGTTGCCGACGGCTGCACGGCAGACGCTTCCTCTGGACCTACTCCTGCTGCTGCTTATTTTGGACCGCCCGATCGAGTCGCACCTTCTGATCTGCAACTTGTCAACAACGACCTGGCATCTACGCCGCGTGCTGCTAAGCTGGCTCTGGCATAATTTTGACGCCTTCTAATACGAATACGGGATCATCGCAGCCAACCTTATCTGGAGTTGCTCATATGGAACCTAAGCCGTTGCACAAAAAACGCTCATTTTTGTCTCTCGCCTTAACCCTGGTGCTTCTAAAGATGACGTCAAAAATTACCTGAGCAGCAAACTTAATGTTTATCGAGCCGAACTAACCGTCTTAAAGTTCAAGTTTAAGCAGAGACGTGAAATATCTTCGTTTAAAATTGGACTTCCTGAGGAACATCTTAATAATTCTCTCGATGTTTCTATATGGCCTAAACATGTTATTGTTCACGAGTATGTAAACATGCCTAATCCTCGGGTCCACGGGCCTCAGATTCCTTCAACCAACGTTCCAAAAAACAAAACAATTCATTTTCCCTACACTACCAGAACGTTCGCAGCTTATTGAGCAAACTTAGTAAACAGTGTTTCCTTCGATGCCAATGTGATTGCTTTTACCGAAACGTGGCTTAATTCCTCTGTGTCTGACTGCGAAATATTTGCTGGTGGTTATGTTATTTATAGATGTGACCGTTCAACGCGTCTTGGCGGTGATGTTCTTATTGCCGTCAAGTCCGATCTTGTCTCTCAACGTATTCCGATAATTGGTACGGACAGCATATTAGAGTTTGTTGCAGTTCGGATAAAGCTTCATAATTTTTTCGTTTTTATATCATGCTCGTATATTCTCCCTCGTTCTGATATTAGCCTCTACCTTCAGCATTTGGCTCAAATGCAGAGTATTCATTCAACCCTCGGTTATAACGATCATCTTATTGTAATGGGCGACTTTAACCTCCCTGACATTTCCTGGATGACATCAAGGGATTCTATTGCTCTCGTTCCCACCACGGCCCATGAGTTTGTTCACGGTCTTATTGATCTTTCATTAGGACAACTGAACTCAATCTTGAACTGCTCCAAAAAAGTATTTTTGTCTCGGAGTTCGCCAATGCATTCGTTACTCGAATTAGCCCTCTCTCCAATCCTGAAGACGCTTATCATCCTACACTTGAGGTTACTTTAGAAGCTTCAGCTCCATTACAGTCATGTTCCGAAATCGAACCAGCATCTTTTCGCTGTTTGCGAAGAGCTAAATTCGCAGAATTGAATAGGCATTTATCGGAACTCGACTGGTCTTTTATGGATTCAAACGATGATCCCTTACATATTGTAGAACAGTTTTGTGGTATACTCAGAATATAATTCCAAGATAACCCCAAGCTGTTCTACGCATTTGTTAATTCGAAACGAAAATCGCAACAATTTCCATTTTGCCTTCACCTTGACACGACATCTGCCTCTAGTGACGCCGATATTGCGAACTTATTTGCAAAATTTTTGCAGTCCACGTACTCGTCTTTCAGTTACGATAACACTTCATCCTACCCCTACCCACTTCCTCACTCCAACTGTTTTTTCACGCCCTTAATTAGTGAGGATGATGTCTTACAAAATCTGAAAACAATCAAGATGTCTTTTTCTTCGGGCCCTGACCTTGTACCGAGCTGTGTTATAAAAAAATGTGCCGTAGCTTTGTGCAAACCTTTATCTAAACTTTCTCAGATATCCGTCCTTCATTCGTTTTTCCCTGAAGTTTGGAAGGATTCGTTTATCATTCCACTTCATAAAAAAGGAAGCAAATCGTACATTAACAAGAAAGGAAAGCTAACTTCGGGCGGAGCCGAAGTTGATATACCCTTGCAGAATACTCTGTAAATTATATTCTCCAAAATTATTCATATGATGCAACTTAATACTCATAAAAAATCCCAACTTTCTAACTTTAAAAACACCAAAGTTATGGCATTTCTAATCGTTCAGTTATATGGCAGCTATAGGATATAGTCGGCCGATCCTTATGAAGTTTGGTAGGTCGGATTGATTGGCTAAAAATAAAACCCATAGAAAATCCCAACTTCCTAACTTTACAAACACCAAAGTTATGGCATTTCCGATCAATCAATTATATGGCAGCTATAAGATATAGTCGGCCGATCCATATGAAATTTAGTAGGTCGGATTGATTGGCCAAATATAAAACCCATAGAAAATTCCAGCTTCCTAACTTAACAAACACCAAAGTTATGGCATTTCCGATAAATCAGTTATATGGCAGCTATAGGATATAGTTCCGACATATATACTGCGTGCAAAGGAAAGAAGGGTGTGTGCAAAGTTTCAATTCGATAGCTTTAAAACTGAGAGACTAGTTTGCGTAGAAACAGACAGACGGACAGACGGTCAGACAGACGGACAGACAGACAGACGGACATGGCTATATCAACTCAGGAGGTGATCCTGATCAAGAATATATATACTTTATAGGGTCGGAGATGTCTCCTTCACTGCGTTGCACACTTTTGACCAAAATTATAATACTCTCTGCAAGGGTATAAAAACTACCGCGGTATTGCAAAACTGAGCGCGATTCCCAAGTTTTTTGAACAGCTTATTACCGCTCAGCTACAGCACCAATGCAGCTCAGTAATGTCCCCAACTCATCATGGTTTTATAAAACGTAGGTCAACGACTACAAATCTTGTGGAATTTACCTCAGTCATCAGAAGCGCTTTTAAAAATAACATTCAAACTGATGTTATTTTTACGGACTTCAGTAAGGCTTTTGATTCCGTGAACCATCAGTTATTATTAAAAAAACTAACATTACTAGGATTCCCGATTATGTTGACTAAGTGGATTTCAACATACCTTTCGAACCGGACTCAGGGAGTAGCTTTTAAAAGCACAATCTCAAACTCTGTTCACGTGAATTCTGGTGTTCAGCAAGGGAGCCACCTAGGACACCTACTGTTTGGAATTTTCATAAATGACTTGCCTCAAGTAGTTCTCTCTTCTTATATTATGATGTATGCTGACGACGTAAAACTTTGTTTGCCATTATCGAACCCCAATTCCCATGATCTCTTGCAAGCCGATCTGAACAACCTTCGTTTTTAATGCATCCAGAATTTACTGTTTTTAAATAAATCGAAATGTAAATTAATGCAAATTAATTAATCAATTAAATTGCAAAACTGAGCGCGATCCCCAAGTTTTTTGAACAGCTTATTACCGCTCAGCTACAGCACCAATGCAGCTCAGTAATGTCCCCAACTCATCATGGTTTTATAAAACGTAGGTCAACGACTACAAATCTTGTGGAATTTACCTCAGTCATCAGAAGCGCTTTTAAAAATAACATTCAAACTGATGTTATTTTTACGGACTTCAGTAAGGCTTTTGATTCCGTGAACCATCAGTTATTATTAAAAAACTAACATTACTAGGATTCCCGATTATGTTGACTAAGTGGATTTCAACATACCTTTCGAACCGGACTCAGGGAGTAGCTTTTAAAAGCACAATCTCAAACTCTGTTCACGTGAATTCTGGTGTTCAGCAAGGGAGCCACCTAGGACCCCTACTGTTTGGAATTTTCATAAATGACTTGCCTCAAGTAGTTCTCTCTTCTTATATTATGATGTATGCTGACGACGTAAAACTTTGTTTGCCATTATCGAACCCCAATTCCCATGATCTCTTGCAAGCCGATCTGAACAACCTTCGTTTTTGGTGCATCCAGAATTTACTGTTTTTAAATAAATCGAAATGTAAATTAATGTCCTTTTATCGGAAGAGACTTCTCCTCACGTCATATTCTATTGGGTCGAATGACCTTGAACGCATAAATTCCGTAACAGACCTTGGAGTGTTATTCAACCACAACTTAAACTTCTCTGATCACATTGGCACTATTGTTAGTAAATCTAAAGGGGTTTTTGCCTTTGTTAAACGTTGGTCTAAGGAATTTGAGGATCCCTATACCACGAAACACTTATTTATTTCCTTGGTTCGTCCAATTCTGGAATACTGCTCGTGTGTTTGGTCTCCTCAATATATCAATCATCAAGACCTTATCGAATCGGCACAGAAACAATTCTTTTTGTTTGCTTTACGTGGTTTAAACAGGGAAACACATCGTCACCTACCATCTTACCTGGATAGACTGCGTCTTCTGAACCTCCCTCAAGGATTGTCGAACCTGTCACGGTGTTATGTTCCTTCATAAGTTAATAACTGGTCTTGTAAATTCAAGCTACCTACTGGGTCAAATACGGTTCTCCATCCCTGTAAGGCCTACTCGTTACTTATTGCCCTTGATATTTGTAAGACTTTTGAAGTACATGACCAATTTAGCGTTTTATGTTCGCAATATATCGAACTGTATTTTTTGGTATATTCTGAATGCTCTGTTAATTTAATTGTAACAAACATCCTAACTAACCTGTCCTTGCCCCTCCCACTTGATGTGAGTCGGGTACTATATTTATGTTGGCAGATATTTGTTAACTTTAATGTAATAATTAAAGAAATAAATAATAATCAGAAAGTAAAATGCAAGTCAGAGTTAGTTCTACAATGATTTAATATTAGAGGAATATAATTTGCAGTTAATTTAGTCCAATCATCAGCTATCGAACTTCGGCTGCGTGCAGACGTGTTTTATTAACGCTCCGGAAAAACAATTAGTAAATCAGTCGAAATCGTTCAAAAAATTAATAAACGCGAGGTTTTGCGTTTCACGATGCAAATCGCATATCGTAAACTAAAGTTTTAATTAATTAAATAATTAATATTTACGCACTAACGATAAACAAATGAGTAAGAACGTGGATCAGCGCACTCAACGACAAAAACAACAAGACGAAGCCCGTAAAAAAATTCAGAGAGAGCAAGACAAACGTCATCTCTCTTTGGCCCGAAAAAATGCCTATTTTACGGTGCTTGAAGGTGCAAGTTTACTGTCCGCCGAAAACCAGAGAGCTAGCTCTTACTCTCCCGCCCTGCTCTTCACCGCTCAAACGCCATGGAGTGAGCAATGCAAGACTCCAACAGAGCTTCTGCCGCCTAGCGCAACAACAACAGCAACTACTACGACTACTACAACGGTCTCTGTCAACAACAATGCAATAACGACTCCACTCTCTTCTTGTGCAGCGGATAAAGCAACAACACAAAAAACGGTGCAAACGGCAAAAACAAAGCTATGGTAGAGAAAATGACAATTCTGCAAGCGGGTTCGGCCATTCAGACAGGCATGGATCGCTACATTAATATATCCAAGCGCAAGCTAACACCCCCAAAAACCTCGGACGGCAATAAGCCTAAAATAAAATAAAATCCCAGCCCATTAGATGAAAATAGATTTTCCATTCTAGCGGAGCCTGAAACAGAGTCTGAACAATTAGACCCAAGGAAACTAAAGCAGTGCACCCGATCTACAAGTTGCAGTACCTTCTGCACCGTAGGATCACAGTGAAAGAGCCACACAAACGGACCGGGCCAGTGCAATCCACAAATTGCCAGGAATACGGTCATACCAGGGCTTACTGCACCCTTAGGTCAGTATGTGTAGAGGATGTCCAGTCTACAAGGTGAGGAAAAGTCGGATGCAACGAGCGACAACGGCACGCTCCCTGAACACACAAAACACATACATGAGATCACAAACCGGAAGTTTTCTTCGCAAAAGCAGCCAGATCATCACTTGGCCCTTCAATTACCACCAACGGAATTTCTTACGCCAGTGCTCTAAGATCAGGCACAGCTCACATGGAGCCGAGAATTGATAACATCCAGCAGGCCATGGGACAGCCACAAAGTAACATGGAATATATGATGATTACTTTGCAACAAAATATGATGGAATTTATGTCCTTGATGAAAACCACAATGCAAACCCTTATGCAAAACCAAAATATCTTGTTACAAATGCTTGCAGCTCAGCAGTCCAAATAAACCATGCCTAGTCTTCGAATAACTCTGTGGAACGCCAACGGTGTTTCACATCATAGACCTGAAATAAATAAATTTCTGAACGAAAACCACATCGACGTTATGTTGCTGGCAGAAACGCATCTCACCAGCAAATATAACTTTAAAATACGGGGATACACGTTCTACGGCACCGATCATCCAGATGGTAAAGCGCATGGCGGAACTGGCATCTTAATAAGAGACCGCGTCAAACGCCACTTTCACCAACGGTTTGCAAAAAATCATCTGCAAGCTACATCGATAAAATTACAGTTGGGCAACTGGAACCTTGCCATTGCCGCTGTCTACTGCCCACCCCGCTTCACAGTCTCCGAAGACCACTTCATGGACTTCTACAATTAACTTGGTGAGCGATTTATAGAAGAAGGAGATTACAACGCCAAGCAGACGCACTGGTGATCCCGCCTTGTGACCCCCAAAGGAAGGCAACTATAAATGCACTCATTAAAACATGCAACAAACTAGACTACGTTTCACCAGACAGCCCTACATACTGGCCTACAGATCCTAGAAAACTACCTGATTTTATTTATTTTGCTGTGACAAAAAACATTTCTCGCAATCTAATATCTGCTAAATCGCTTTTGGATCTATCATCGGACCGCTCACCAGTGCTAATAACTCTTCTTCAAAGCCCGGAATTAATCGAGCACCCTCGCAGGCTGACGTCGCATCGAACCCACTAGATGAAGTTCAAAAAGTACGTAAGTTCCCACATTGAACTAACTCCACAGCTCAACATCAAGGAGGACATCGACTGCTATGCCGATGCACTGGAGTCTGTTCTCGTCGCAGCAGCCAAAGTCTCAACACCGCAAGGGAGGCAGCTGGGACAGAAGCGACAAGACAGATCTTGTACATTTGCTTTACACCTTCGAAATGTTTTTCAGCCAAACCCTGAAACTAATTCATTCGCACTACCGTCGCCGTCAATTCGAATTGAATCTAAGAGGGAGCCACTTCTGTTTCAACCAAATGAAGTTGCAAAAGTAATCAGCGAGCAATTGAAACCAAAAAAGTACCCAGGCGGTGATCTAATAGCTCCCAAACACCCAACTCGAACTTCCAAACTGTGCAGTTGAGGTTATTTGTAAACACTTTAACGGGATTACACGACGTGGCTATTTTCCAAAAAAATGGAAAAAATCGGTAATCATAATGATCCCAAAGCCAGGAAAAGATCACACTATACCAGCTTTGTACAGACCGAAGGTTTGAAACAGAAAAATCTATGTTTATTTACATTTGGGAGTAAGGGAGTTGCCGGACATAGACAATAGGGACGGGGGCGCCGAGTCAGGCGGTCGATCGATAGTTGCGATCGATGGGTAGCACAACAAAAAGGCAACGGCGATGGCACACTGGAACCCACAATCGATAAACGCGATCGTGGTGAGATTCCAGGGAGTTGCCGGACCGAGGGAAATCGAAATGGTGACTTTTAGTTTGGGAAATGTCTGGGCGGGAAAATTCGAATTCCACGCAGGAAACTGTCTGGGGATCTGGGAACTGTCTGGGGAACTGGGAACTGTCTGGGGAACTGGGGACTGTCTGGGAACTGGGAACTGTCTGGGGAACAGGGAAACAGTCTGGAGAAATAATCTTTCAATGAGCTGCATGGAAAAGTCTTTTAGGGAAACAGTCGCGGGAAAGTTCAAGTCTTTTAAGGAGCTGTACGAGTAAAGTCTTTTAGGAAAACAGTCTGGGGAAAGGTTAAGTCTTTCGGGGAACTGTCTGGGGAACATCTAACACGCAAGTCAGGCGGGGAATTCGAGTAGTCTAAACATCAAGGGCGGGGAAAGTCACCACTTTCATTACGTTTCCGAAGGAAGGGGGAAATATGAGGAGTCTTAAACTCCCCAAAAATCCCGATGCAGGTGATCGGGAGGAGGCGAAAAAACCGGAGAAATGAAGGGCATGCAGGTCAAACGGGAAACATTCGGACCTTGGACCCTCATATGGCAAGGGGAACGAGATCATACGGTGAGTTGGCGGACTTCGGACCCGCCTAAAGAGGACACACCGTGAATTAACGGTACCTCGATGGACCTTGGACCCGCGCCCGGCAAGGGCAACGAGGTCATTCGGTAAATTGGCGGACTTCGGACCCGCCTAAAGAGGACACACCGTGAATTAACGGTACCTCAGTGGACCTTGGACCCGAGGGAAATAACGGCACTTACAGCGCCTATAAAAGGACGGCGCAAGCGCAGCTCGGGGCAGTACGAGTGCGAGAATCAGAGCGAGTGCGTGAACGCGGAATAAGTACAAATCGAAACCGAAGTGCCCAAGGATCAAAATCAACTCTGCAAGGTTGAGGCTACAACGCTGAAATCCAACAGTACTAGGTCGTGGTAAAATCAAACTTAGGGAGTCCTTGCGCGGTGTCAGGCGATAAAGGTGGTTAGGCGATAAGGGAGAACTTTGTTCTACCTGCTAGGCGATACACCTTGCCGATAAAGTCCAGGCGGAACTCGTTGATTGTCCTGACCAAGGAAACAAAAGTTCCGAGATGGGGAAGTCCTGGATTTATAATCTCAGGAAGGATGACTTCGACGAGGTGAGTCAAGTTCTGGGAATAGAACTGGAGGGCTCAGTCGAGTCGATGAGGAAGACTGTGGGAGACTTCGTCGACCAGACGGCAAAGGAGCCGGACATCGCCGATTTGGTAACGGGCCTGGAGAAGAAATTCCAGAAAATGCCCACGCCAAAATTCAAGCTCATAACCGCAAGTGCCGAGGACCTGATAGTGAGCTTGGATGTGTCCAGCATCGCAAGCCACGCAAGCCGGCAGCGGGAGAGTAGCCGGGAAAGAAATGAGAGTTCCAGGACGCACACGCAGGACTAGGCTAAGGTGGCCAAGCAGGTCCGGGAGTGGAATTTCCGCTACGACGGAAACGACAAGCCGCTGAAATTTTTGGAGCAATTAGAGTGGTCAGTGACTGTTTCGGATCCCTCCGAACTTATTTAACGTGGCGTGTTCCACACTGAAGGGATTACAACCACGACACTCGAATATACCCACAAGTGAGCATATAGTGCACGTGTCTAGGTTAAGCGCCAGACCAACGCCCCGTTCCGGAGACTATAGCTATGTACATAGCCTCCATCCCGGTCACAATTCGAGTGCTTGCTTGCCGGGGCAAGACACTCCCCCTTGTTCAGGAGCGAGACCATCTAAAATCTCTGCCGATCTATGGATCACGGCACCCGGTTGATTAACGCAACTCCACGTCGAACACGAAGGTTCTACCCGCGATATAGGTCGACCACAACCACCACGATACTCCCACCAGGGGGCCTACCTCAATGGGCAGCCTTGGAATGCTGCCCAACCCGTGGTCCCGAAGTTACAGGCTCTGTAGGCCTGACCCCTTTTGCTCCGACAAGCACGGATGAGGCAACCGCAAGGTCATGTTAGTCGCCTCCTACGACAAGCCATGACAAAACTGTGGCAGAATTCTCCGCCGCTAGCCACACGGCAAAATTAGAGTGGTCAGTCGTGACTTACGGTCTCGACATAAACCAGATCCCACGAGCAATGCCGGAGCTGCTACAAGGCAGAGCCTTGAAGTGGTTCATCGCCAACAATCGGCACTGGGAGACCTGGGGAGACTTCATATATAGCTTCCAAAATTACTTTCTTCCCCGAAGATACATGGCGAAGATGGCGGACCAGCTCAGACAGAGGAAGCAAGCCTACGGGGAAAGCTTCAAAGATTTCATGGTGGATATGCAGACCCTGATGCGGCCACTGAATATGTCGACCAAAGAAACGCTGGAGAGGATAAAAGAGAACAGCACGCCGGCACTCCGAATGTTCGTTCGCCCATACGAATGTCGAAATTTGGTTACCTTTATGGCGCTGACCGACGAGTTTGAGGATCTCGACCAGCAGCGGGAGAAATTCGAGCTGGAAAACAATCCCCGCAAGCAGCAAGGGCAGAGCCACCCAGTACCAAGGCCAAGAACAGACCAGGGTGCGGTGTGCAGGCGGTGCCAAGAGGCCCCGGACGCACAACCACGAAATACGCCGCGCGGCCACGAACCAGCAAGCAATCGCGGCGGATACGTAGCAAATTCTACCCAGGCCTGCCGCATATACGGGGGTCCAGACCACTGGGCGAAGGAATGCCGAAACTAACGGCTTACGTTCTGCTGGCGATGCGGAAAAATAGGAGTTCGGACGGTTCAGTGCTGTTCCGGGTCGGGAAACGCCCAGCGACCCCAGCCTCCGAGGGGCGGCCAGGGATCGCAAGGTGCTGCCTCTCGAAATTAATGGGCGACCTGCAGGCGGATGAAATGCAACTGTCCGCCACGGTGCTCATAGGTGAAAGTAAAATTAAAGCCACGGTGGATACCGGCGCCACAGCGAGTTTCATCAGCGAAGAGCTGGCGGACAGGCTGCAGGCGGCAGGAAGGGTCAGACCCACGAGAAGGCAAGTACTGATGGCAGACGGTCGCTGCGGGGAAATAAAATCACAGCTGGAGACCAAAATTGGACTGGGCACGAAAACAATTTCAATGGAGCTGCTGATTTTACCAGGTCTGATAGATGCTCTGGTGTTGGGATGGAATTTCCTCACCAGAATCGGGGCCGAAGTCGAGTGCGCAGGACACAACCTCTCTGAGCTAGCCGCACGTTTACGTAGCGAGCAGAAACTAAAGAATCAGATCGGTTCATTACATGGCAGAGACATATCGAAGCTAAGAAAATTCACCTAAAACTAAAATCAAACAGTTTCCATTGGCTTATAAACGCGCGCTCTCCTCTCTGCCTGGACTTCAAATCCTGCTCTACAATTCAACGCTTAAGCCAGTCTGGACTTACGGCTCCCAATTGTGGGGAAGCGCGAGCCGCAGCAACATCGACATTATTCAGCGAGCACAATTAAAAATCCTGAGAACTATCGCTGGGGCACCTTGGTATGTTCGGAACGACAACATCCACAGAGATCTTGGCATTCTACCCGTAAAAGATGAAATATCAAAAACAAAAAGCGTCCTACCACACCAAGCTAACTTCTCATCCAAACCAGCTCGCCAGGGGCCTAGCCAGGGTTTCCAACCGGACCCGATTGCAACGCAATGACCTTCCAGCTCAGCAATAGTTATTAGAGCCCCTAAATCTCGCGCAAGTCACCTTGACTGTCAGATAGTTTTTATAATTTAAGATTCTATATACTTACTGTTAGTCTCAATTCAGAGAATATCCAATAAATAAAATGCAAATGTTAAAAAAAAGAAAATGTAGTCCAATCTGGACGTCCAATTTTCGATGACTTTTTCCAATATTTGTGGCCGTATATCGGCAATAACATGGCGAATGTTGTCTTCCAAATGGTCAAGCGTTTGTGGCTTATCCGAATATACCAATGACTTTATATAGCCCCACAGAAAGAAGTCTAGCAGTGTTAAATCACAAGATCTTGGAGGCCGATTCACAGGTCCAAAACGTGAAATTAGGCGGTCACCAAACGTGTCTTTCAGTAAATCGATTGTGACACGAGCTGTGTGACATGTTGCGCCGTCTTGTTGGAAGTCCAGCTCCTGGAAATCATTACTGTTCAATTTACAGATGAAAAAGTTATTAATCAGGTCTATACCAATCACCATTGACTGTAACGATCTGGCCATCATCGTTTTTGAAGAAGAACAGACCAGCCCATAAAGCGCACAAAACAGTCAGTTTTTCAGGATGTCACGGTGTTTTAACACACACTTGAGGGTTAGCTTCACTCCAAATGCGGCAGTTTTGTTTGTTGAAGTAGCCATTTAACAAGAAGTGTGCTTCATCGCTAAACAAAATTCGCTTATGAAAATCGGGAACAATGACAATCTAGTTTTGGGCCCATTCGACGAGTCTACGCCTTGCTTGATGGATTTTGTAAGCACTCAAACCAAGATCCTTCCGGAAAATCTTCCATAAAGTGGATGGTCACAGATTCAATTCCTGTGCTCATTCGGGTCTTCCTCAATGCTACGCTCTACAGTAGCAATAGCTTCTTCCGTACGCACCGTACGGCGTATCTGGGGATGCAAATTATCAATAAGAGTAAACGTGGTGTGTTCCATGGTTAATCGAATTAACTGCTCTGATGGACACGTATTCCGCACAGAACCATTATTTTC
Source organism: Drosophila prolongata (assembly GCA_036346975.1). Classification (NCBI taxonomy): domain Eukaryota; kingdom Metazoa; phylum Arthropoda; class Insecta; order Diptera; family Drosophilidae; genus Drosophila; species Drosophila prolongata. Next base: position 6,426,044 of record JAYMZC010000320.1, read on the forward strand.
GAAATAAAATTGCACTATTTACAAGCGTTGTTCAGGCGTGAGTCTATTCATGATGAATTGCCAACCAAAACTGAGAATAAATCACTTGACAGCTGTTAAATCGGTCGCCATCTTGAACAGTAATGCCAACTTAAAGTTCTCTAAAAAAAAGTCCTCTTAAAAAAAAACACTTTATAAGTAAAAGTCCGTGTGAAAAAGATCAATTTTGTGCTTATGAAGTAAGAATTAATCGTTTAAAGTCAGAATATAATACTCTGAAAGGCTCATGCAAGGCATAGTTAGATCTACATTGATTTAATATTATGTTAATATAATTTCGAGTTAATTTACTTGCACAGACAAGTTAAGCCAGATTACCAAGTCAATCTCACCATGAATAAGGTTATAAATGAAGACAGTACCCAGCATCGTTCTACGGTTGACAAGGGAGTGTAAATTAATTAACAGTAGTCTAATAGAATAAGATGGTAAGATAAGACTTGCACCCCAATTTAGGCGCCGTGAAGCAAAAAGTATATAGTTTTTTCTCCCGTACGGGAGACCCATACTTCAGAATCGGACGGACTAGCGAAATAAATAAAATCTTAGTGTCAACAGGATCATTGAATTCTTTTGACCACCTTTTAATATATTCAAGCACGCCTCTGGCTTTAGGGTCCAAAAGAACGGCAGGATTTTTTACAAGAGTTATTTTATCCAAAGAGATTCCACTTAGCGTGTACGTCGCTTATCTCGTATTGACCCGATTAAATGTGCAGGCCGGCACTGACTTAGAGCCGTTAATATGTAGTTAATTATCTCGGCACCAGTTTTGAAAGTTATCTAGATCGGATTGTATGTCTATATACTTGTACTAAAAAGAAGCGGAACTATATGGCTCTCTTGTGGGATACCGGAATAATATAATTTTAAAAGATAATTTTTAATAATGACCCTTTTTGTCCAGGCACACAGATAACTTAAGATCCATAAAGGGAGATCAACTGGAAAATCTAATAGGTCAAGTATTTTAATAAGAAGAAAGTGATTTACAGAGTCAAATGCTTTTCTAAAGTCAGTGTAAATGACGTCTGTTTAAAAACTGTTTTTGAAACCATTTATCACAAATGTGTTAAGCTCCAAAAGGTTAGTGATTGTCGACCTACGTCTAATAAATCCCTTTTGACACGGAGAAATAATTTATCTACCAAGGTGCTGCAAATGAGGAGTAATCATTTTTTCAAAAAGCTAAAAAATTGTTGCAACTTAGATATACCTCTATATTTACTGTCCTCTAACTTGTTATCTTTTTTTTTAAATATGTGGTTATATATGTGTTAGCGCAATACCTAAGCACGCACTCAGAAATACCATCGGGACCTGGCGAATAAACAGGCTTAACAAGAAGAAGATACAAAAGAACAGAGCTTGTTGTTTAAGTGGGGCACAATATGAGGCTGGACTTGGACATGGTGTAAGAATAAGGCTATGATGAATGATCTAAGGTAAAAAAGGTCGTTTAAAAAATTGGGCAAATAAATCGAATATTGCCTGTGGTTGCTGTTATGTTTTCAAACTGTTTCCGGTCCTGCGAGAACTGGACCTTACAACGGTGTAAATAACTATTATGACACTGAGTGTTAAGCAAGGGTAAATCTTGAGCGTGCACTTAAATATCTAGCAAGAACAGATTGAGAACCGATATTTTTAGGTAGACTGTTGACATTTTTTATTGAAATTTATCGAAAAGGTGTTTCTTGTGTTTGTTGTTTTCGACGGTGACGTAGTTGCTTTGTTTCCTAATGCTACTGTGACATAGATTTCAATGCTTGGACGCCATTCCGAAAATTTTACTATTCCTCTTTTCACTTATATCTGTGTCAGAAAAGAGTCAGATCGGACTCAGAAATCTTCCTCTTGAAGTGCGACTGTTTTCAAAGAAAAAAACACACTTTACGGAGGTACTCCAGTGAACGGTTGTGCCTGCGATCATGGAATCATTTTTGGTAAATTGGAAAGAAATGTGAATAAATAAAGGAATAAAAACATAATTAAATTTTATTTAAGGGTACGCGCCAAACTACTACAACTATAAGCCTCAAATGGTCAGAGTAGCAGAGCAGGGAAATTGGGCAAGCAACGGGGACACTGGAACCCACGACGGCCTAATTTAAAGCGACCATAGCTGGTAGAATTTCACTTTCAGCAACATCGACCGGCTGCATTATCCGGACCTTCGGGAGCTGGTCCATCCAATAAATAAAGAGCAACTTGGATGTAGTCATCTAATAATTTCTGAATCAGGAGGCCTTCGGGACTCAAACAATCCGAACCATTTAATCTACATCTAGCCTTGGGCGGCAATCCATATTTCTCTTTTTTTCACAGGACATCCATTCCCAGCAGATAGCCCCACCACCCTGAATTCCCGTGTTAGAATCGAGCACCAATCGATGAGTCTCTCTGCGTCTTATTCTACATCTTCTGCAGTACCTATATTATAAAACAATTCACCTCGAAGCAAATGACTTGGGTGACGAAAAATTCTACAGTTTTCACGGCAGACAATCCCGAGACTGGCGCTCCCGATCTTCGTCGACGAACACTCGCACTACATTGGCAGTAGCAAAAGCACCCACAGCGCAAAAAAGTGGCCCAGACGACACCAAGCAGTGCTTTTTACGCGCGAAGCCGTATTCCCCAATGGGCGTAAAAACGAGATCGCGAGAAGTGAAAAAGGACAATATAGAATCGGACAGACTAAAATAGAAATACGTACGAGACCAATACTAATACTAATATTGTGCTAGGTAAGATAAAATAAAGGCTTTTAGGCTTGGCAACGAGTCGGTAGTACTCTAAACGGTTCATGCATATCATAGTTAGATCTACAAATATTTAAAGTAAGAGGAACATAGTTCCTGGTACTTCTATTAGGAACAGTGAAGCTTAAGCAGGACTCTGCACATCACCGTGAATAAGTTTATAAATAAAAGTTGTGCCAAGCATCGTTTTACGGTTTAATAAGGTTGGTAGATTAATAAGGAGAAGTCTACTAGAGTAGGAGGTTAAATAAGGACTGCATTCCAGTTAAGTCCCCCTAGAGCAAATAATAAAAAGTTATTTTGCACAGACTCTATTCGGTCTATATGTACACCAGTATGAGGACTCCAAACTGCTGAACAGTACTCCAGGATTGGACGGACTAGTGAAATAAACATAGTCTTTATAACATAGGGATCATAGAATTCCTTTGACCACCTTTTAATAAATCCAAGTACTCCCCTGCCTTTATTCACCATGGAAGTAATATGGTCACAAAACTTAAGTTTTGGGTCAAGAAGGACGTCAAGGTCATGCGTAATTCTAGACAACGCGCAACCACCCAGCGTATACGTTGCATATTGTGGGTTCACCCGAAAAAATGTCATTACTTTGCACTTAGCGCTATTTAAATCCAAAAGATTTTCACAACACCATGTTTGAAAAGCATTTAGATCAGATTGTAAGTCTGAACTGCTAGAAATTTCGTTATATTGCAGGCATAACTTAACGTCATCTTCGTACATGAGGACACGCGACTTTGTCAAGACTAGAGGGAGATCGTTTATAAATAAAGTAAAAAGAAGTGGGCCAAGGTGGCTTCCTTGTGGGATGCCCGAAGTAACTCGGATCAAATTAGAGGTAGAGTTTTAAAGAGGACTCGTTGAGTCCTACCACTTAGATAACTTAAGATCCATGTTAGAAGATCACATGGAAACCCTAATAAGTCTAGCTTTAATACAAGAAGCGTTTGATTCAGTAAATCACACGCTTCTTGTATTAGAGATAGACTTATTAGGGTTTCCCCTGAAATCAGAGTAAACTACGTCAGTATGCATGTTCCTTCTGAAGCCATTTTTTACAAAAGACGTTAACTCCAAGAGGTTTGTCGTCGTAGATCTTCGCCTTATAAATCCATGTTGACATGGAGATATAATTGATCTACAAAGATGTTGCAAGTGGGGTGTAATAATGTTTTCGAAAAGCTTTGGGGTGGCGTATAATTTGGATATGCTTCTGTAATTGCTTGTATTCGATTTATTTCCTTTCTTATGAGGGGGAATAACAAATGACTCCTTCCAAAAAAGTGGGAAGTGAGAATTTTTTAAAGACAAGGTAAACAATTTGTGCAGAGGTCTACACAGAGTTTCAGCACAGTATTTAGGCACATAGCCTTTTAACTTTATGGAGATCCAAGAGAAGGGAGCTTTCGCTTAACCTCGGACAAAAAATTAAGTTTGACTTGGATATGGCATTTGAATAAGACGGATTTGGAGGGGATGGAACAAAATATGTTGTCTGGAAAAACTTTGCAAATAGATCGGCAATAGCGATGCTGGGTAACAGGCTGAATTACGCATAGTGTTAACAAAATTATAAAACTGTTTTGGATCTTGTGAAAATTGGACCCTACAGCGAGACAGCTTTTATAACACCGGGCGTTAAGCACGGTAAAATTTGACCAAGCCCTTAGGTATCGAGAAAAGGCAGATTGTGAACCGCACATTTTAAATTTATTGAAAAGTCTGGACTTAATATTTTTTAGGTGTGAAAACTCTTTATTAAACCACGGAGGTTTATTTTAAGTGGACGGATAGTAGAACGGAACACACAGATAAAAGAAGGAGTTCAATGCATTATAAAAGATATTTAAGGCATGAATAAAATTCGGATCAGTCATAGCCGGATATAAAAGTATTTAAACGATGAAAGTTTGCCTTACGGAAAGCAGCGGATTCGTTTAACCGACTTTTCGGATTTTTTATTCAGCTCTGTTCTCGCATCTACAGTCAGCTCTAGAGTTTGGTGATAAGGATGTTCCGGTTGTGTAAGTGGTGATGTTCTTAATAGACAAACGCCTTCTGAATTTGAAACAAAATTGGGGACCATGTCGCACTAGGTATATTAAAATCACCTAATATTATTAACTGATCTCGATCTGACAGTTTTTTGGAAATGGACTGAATAACGGAAAGGTGATTTGCGTAAATAGGGCTCACGGTTACATAACAATATGCTTTACTTTGACACATGTAGCCAAGGATAACCACGTTCGAGTCGTTGACGTTCGGACTGCCAAGGGAATCATAGGGGCCGGAATGTTGGGCCCTATTTAGAACAATGTTCAACTTAGAATCCGCATGTAATATTTGAAGTCCAATATGTTAGGTTGCCAAATAACTCCCTTCCGCTTTTTTGATCTTTATTCAATGCTTTATAAAAATTGATACAGTGAACGGATATAACGGAAATATGCGCCGTTTTGCTCCCATTTAGACGGCAACTTTATAATACCACCTTCGTAGAAACATCCCTCCTTATTTGCGAAAAACTCTGACAGCCACTTTTCACAACCCTCTTTTGAGCCCAACGTTACACCAGTAAGGGCATTCGCCATGGACAGGAACAGTTGGTAGTCACTTGGCGCTAGGTCCGGGTTATATGGTGAATGCGATAAAATCTCCCATCCGAGCTACCGTAGCTTCTGACGAGTCATCAAAGAAGTGTGGGGTCTGGCGTTGCCCTGGTGAAACACTACACGCTTCCTGTTGGCCAATTCGGTCTCGGTCCAGTTGTTCGCAGTAGATGGTAGAATTAAGCGTCTGGCCATATGGGAGCAGCTCATAGTGTATGATTCCCATCCAATCCCACCAAACACAGAGCATAACTTTCCTGGCCGTTAATCTCGGCTTGGCCACTGTTTTGGTCTATTCACCGGCCTTCAACCACGACCGTTTTCGCTTGATATTGTCTTATGTGATCCATTTTTCGGCGCCAGTCACCATCTGCTTCAAAAATGGGTCGAGTTCATTCCGTCATTGATTCTGTCGATTCTGTCGAACAGGTTTTTTTGCGTCAAATCATGCGTCTCCTAAACATACAGCTTATTTTTGTATCCAGCCTTTTGCAGATGGTTTAAAACGGTTTGGTTGTTTATTTTGAATCTTCTCTAACGAGACTAACAAAATGTGTTAAAATCATAAAGTACTACGTTATTCTAACAGTTTGTTATACCCTTGCAGAGGGTATTATAATTTTGGTCAAAAGTGTGCAACGCAGTGAAGGAGACATCTCCGAACCTATAAAGTATATATATTCTTGATCAGGATAACCTCCTGAGTTCATATAGCCATGTCCGTCTGTCCGTCTGTCTGTTTCTACGCAAACTAGTCTCTCAGTTTTAAAGATATCGAGTTGAAACTTTACACACACCCTTCTTTCCTTTGCACGCAGTATATCTGCCATATAACTGATTGATCGGAAATGCCATAACTTTGGTGTTTGTAAAGTTAGGAAGCTGGAATTTCCTACGGATTTTATATTTGGCCAATCAATCCGACCTACCAAATTTCATAAGGATCGGCCGACTATATCCTATAGCTGTCATATAACTGATTGATCAGAAATGCCATAACTTTGGTGTTTTTAAAGTTAGGAAGTTGGGATTTTTTATGAGTATTAAGAATGCATCATATGAATAATTTTGGAGAATATAATTTACAGAATATTCTGCAAGGGTATATCAACATCGGCTCCGCCCGAAGTTGTTTAACAACTGCAAGGGTATATGAACCTCGGCTTGCCGAAGTTTGCTTCCTTTTTTGTTTCTCTTGCAGAGTGCCAACGTGCCTTATTTAATAGCCCCCCACAATAAGAAAGAGTTACTTTCACCGTTTGATCTTAAAATTTCAACACGATCTGTTCTTAAATTAAGAAAAACGGTATTGTATTTTCGGTTTAAAGCTGATACGGTATACCGCTACTACTAAAGCAGGAAGACGTTTGTTCTTCGCGCAAAAAAGAAACATTTAAATCAACATAGAAATATTGTTACTATACTATTATTCAAATTTTAAATTCGCCTTTTTGCCTTAAATAAACTCGCACCCTTTTCCGTCTTATCACCAGCATTGTACAATCTAATAGCTTTGTCTTCGAGTTGGTAACTGGGATTATTGACTGCCCGGAGCCACTCTCTAAAGTAGGTTTTAACGCTCCTTTTAGACACCTGAGAAATTTTAAGTGTCAGGCTAGTAATCTGTGGGTTTTGAGTTCAAGTACTGATTTTCCTAGTTTATTTCCTAATTATACCCTTGCATAGGGTATTATAATTTCAGCCAAAAGTTTGCAACGCAGTGAAGGAGACATTTCCGACCCTATAAAGTAAATATATTCTTGATCAGCATTACCAGGAGATCGATTAAGCCATGTCCGTCTGTCCGTCCGTCCGTCCGTTTCTACGCAAACTGGTCTCTCAGTTTTAAAGCTATCTGCTTGTAGCTTTTCCAAAAGTTTTCTTTATATTGCAGGTAGTATATAAGTCTGAACGAGACGGATCGGGCGACTATATCATATAGCTCCCATAGGAACAATCGGAAAAAAATTCAAACAAAATATAACTTTGTTGTTTTTTATTTTGTGTTTTTGTTCTTTGGGATTTGGTAATATTTAAATATTATGGAATTACGTTTTTAATTAAATTTAAATCGGACTACAATATCATATAGCTGACATAGAAACGATGGCAAAGTGCAGAGCAAAATCGACGTAGCCTCATTGTTTTTAGTAATAGGCATAGAAATCATATTGGTTTCGATTTGTATTAACTGCAAGGGTATATTAACTTTGGCTTGCCGAAGATTGCGTCCATTCTTGTTAAACTGTATTTATGTTAGACGGTCCTAATAATTGTCGGTGAATGGGACGGTCGTTACGACGAAGGCGGGAACGGCTACTTACCAACGTTAATGCTCTAGCGAGGTGGTTTGGATGGGTTGACAGCTTTGTGTAGTAATTTTCCATGTGTTGCGCTATTACATCCCGGACGGGGAGTATATTCAAGTCCCCCTGAATATTTCCACTACGAACGTACCACGGTGCCCCTGTGATGGTTCTCTGGATCTTGGCATGGTCGAAATACAATTGGTTCGCCAATAATAAAGTCGTCTTCTGTTTGCGATCCTTTATTACGCACGTTTGTTGCTGGATGTGGCTGGAACACATTTTGAAGGTGTCGGCTCTGTCCTTGTCTCTTCGGGCCCAGCAACCTGCAGGGGTCCTTATTGGTGTAACCATTACTGTTGGACAGCACAGTGTTGAGTGGGCTTTCCATAGTGGGAATGTTGAGCTGGATGGAGTTAGGTGCTCTATATAGCGTAGTTGGGATTTGTCCTTTTCTTGTCGTAGTGCCTTGCTGAGTTGTCGTGAAGCTTTTTTTAACTGTTGCTTTGCAGATGGCGATCGAAGTAATTGCCATTCGCGTCGCGAACGACACTTTGCCAGAACTAGCTGCTCTATTTCTCTTCGTGGTGTTGCGATTCGAGCCGCTGAAGCCAAAACTGACTCGAGCACCACTACAGGCTGACGTCTCATTGAACTAACTGGCTAAAGTACAAGAAGTATGTAAGTTCCCACATTGATCAAACCCCACAGCTCAACATTGATAATGAAATCGACTTCTGTTCTGATGCCCTGGAATCCGTACTCGTGGCAACAGCCAAAATCTCAACACCGGAAGAGACAATTGTGCGTACCAACTAATACATGACTAATCGAAACGACACCTACGACGGGCTTGGAAATTCAGCAGATTGCCCCATTCGATGCAACTTTTTAACGAAGCCCCCCCCCCCCAGACTTACCAGACTCCTTTATGCAGAGCTCATCTAAATTTAAGCTTTCCGATTGAATCAGTCACTCCAATTTTAAACTCCTCGGGTACTTGGGCCCGCAGCGATGAAAACAGAGCCGAAATGTTTGCTTTACATTTACGAAATGTATTTCAGCCAAACGCCGCCACAAACTCTTTTGATCTATCGTCGCTTCGCACTGATTTTGCAAGTGAGCCGATTGTGTTTCGAGCACTTGAATTTTTTAATGTCATTAGGAAGCAATTAAAACCAAAAAGGGTTCAAACCCTACACTGGATTATAAATTCTCGTTCTCCCCTGTGTCTGGACTTCAAAGTTCTGCTCTACAATTCCACCCTGAAGCCCATCTTTGCGGTAACGCGAGAACCGCAACGTTGACATTATACAGCCCTGACAATAAAAAATCTTGCGAACAATCACTGGGCCACCACAAGAACCTTACAGTGCATCCAAATAATCCCGCACGGAACCTAACACGGGTTTCGAACAGAACTCGCCTACATCGAAACGATGAGCCAGCAATAATTATTAGGGCCTTTAAGTCTGACGTCAGTCTTTATGACTGTTAGTTAAATTTTATTTGTATGATTTGATCTACTTATTTTAAGTACCATTAAAGAGAGGATCCTATAAATAAAGTATATATGTACACAAGAAATACCGTACAACGAGCTTAAGCCTGCAAAAGAGTGCCTAACCATCATTCGCATCTTTCTTGGACAAATAAACATATTTGGCGCCCCTCAGAATATACTGGGTAATTTTTTAAGGTCGCCAATACAGATAGCTGATCATAAATTTTGTTTTCATTTAAAATAAAAAATTTTCAATGAAAATTCCTTCAGTATCCAAATAATCTTTTTTTCGTGGAGGCCACGGCCTACTTACCCGCCCAACCGACCGAGGGGCGCAGCCGTGCATCGTACGGCAAGATTTGCGAGAAGATAGACGCGAGATCAGAAAATATACGTAAAAGTCCAGGGAAAAAAGTAATAGTTAGATCAATTTTGTGCCAATGAATCTAGTATTACTTGTTTAGGAGCGGCAGACAGTCAAGATTTGAGATTATAGAAAACTGTCTATAGTCAGAACATAATACTTTGAAAGGCTCATGCAAGGCATAGTTAGATCTGCAATGATTTAATATTAGGGGAATATAATTTCTAATTAATCTACTTGGCACAGAAAAATTTATCCGACTTACCAAGTCGAGGCAGTCAGTATCACCATGTTTGCTAGGGAGGGTAAGTTAATCAACAGAGGTCTACTAGAATAAGAAGGTAAGTTAAGATTTGCATCCCAGTTTAGGCGCCGTAAAGCAAAAAGAAAAAAGTTTTTTGTACTGATTCAATACGACCAATATGTATTCCGTATTGTGGACTCCAGACGGAAGACCCATCCTCCAGAATCGGACGGACTAGCAAAATAAATAAAGTTTTAGTTACATAAGGATCATCAAATTCTTTTGACCATCTTTTAATAAATGCAAGCACTCCTCTGGCTTTATTAACCATGGACGAAATGTGATTTGAAAATTTTAGTTTATATCGGATTGACCCAATAAAAAGTCATCAGCTTGCACTTACAACTGATTAAATTTAGTAAATTATCTCGGCACCAGTTTTGAAAATGATCTAGATCGGATTGCAAGTCTAAATGGCAGGAAATGTCCTTATACTGCAGGCACAACTTAACATTATCTGCGTACATAAGTGCGCGAGAATGACTTTTAATTGAGGGAAGATCGTTAATAAATATTGTAAAAAGTAACGGACCCAGGTGGCTCCCTTGTGGGAAATCGGAGGTAACACGGATAATTTCAGAAATTGAATTTTTAAAAAGGACCCTTTGTGACCTGTCATTCAGATAACTTGAGATCTATCAAAGAAGATCCACTGGAAAACCTAACAGGTCTGTTTGAAAACTACTATTGAAGCCCTTTGTACAAATGTAGTAAGCTCTAGAAGGTTTGTGATTGTGGATCTACGTTTAAAAAGTCCGTGTTGACACGGAGAAATGATTGACCTACAAAGTAAGTAAGTAAGGATTTCAAAGAGCTTAGGAATGCTGACAACTTAGAAATACCTCTATGGTTGCTGGCCTCTAACTTGTTACCTTTTTTGAAAAGAGGAATAACAAATGCTTCCTTCCAAATATTTGGAAATTGGGAAGTTTCTAGAGATAAGAAGAGGATTTCACAGGGCCTTAGCGCAATACCTAAGCACGCAGGAATAACATCCGGGACGTGGCGAATAAACAGGCTTAATACAAAGAAGATAAAAAAGAAGAGAACTTTTTGTTGAAGTGGGTCAGAATATGAGGTTTGACTTGGATATGGTGTAAGAATAAGGCTGTGATGAATAATCTAAAAAAAAGTATGTCGTTTGAAATAAATGGGCAAATAAATCGGCTATTGGCTGATCTGTGGTTGCCGAGGAAGGATAAGAATGATATTTACGCTTGGTTTTAACGAAGTTATAAAACCGTTTAGGGTCGTGAGAGAACTGGACCTTACAACGGTTTAAAAAACCATTATAACACTGAGCATTAAGCACGGTAAATCTTGACCGAGCACTTAAATATCTAGTAAAAACAGATTGAGAACCGATATTTTTATATTTCCTACAAAGTCTGGACTTACAACTCTTACAACTCTTTGCTAAACCAAGGTGATTCATTGGAAATTGACTGATAGTACCACGGAACACAGGAATAAAAATATGAGTTTATTGCAGTGTAAAAAACATTAACTGCATCGGACATATTATTGCATAATTTAAAGCCAGAAATAAAATTATTTAGCCTCAGAAAGTCTGCCTTGCGAAAACAATGTATTCGCTTGGATGATTTTTCTTCTATAACTCTACCCGTGTCAACTGAAAGTTCGATTGTAGGGTGATATGGATCTTCAGGTTGCGTGAGTGGTGCTACTCTGGACAGAAACACACCTTCAGGATTTGATACAAAACACAAATCAAGAAGGCGACCTAGTGAATTTCGAACATCGTTTACTTGAGATAGGAATATGTCACCAGACCGTCAATATAATCATGCTGTGCTATAGGTAGTAAGATATTCGATCCATCCTCAGTGGACCAGGTAACTCCAGATATATTAAAATCACCTAGAAAGCTTATTTGCCACGTACTTAATAACGGATTGGTGATTTAAATAATCAGGAAGTTCAGACAACGGCGGAATATATGAGCAAGTTGTGTATATAGAGCTATCAGGAAGCGATAACTTTACACAAATAAATTTAATGGTATTGAATCCCTCAAAAAAATAACTCCTCTGACGGGAGGTTTGAATCAACTCCGATTAAGACTCCACCTCCCCGTCTAGAGGAACGGTCATACCTATATATTGTGTACTTACCTGGAAAAACTTAGGAGATAAAGATCTCCGGCTTTAACCAGGTTTCGGTAAACACAATAATATGAGATGCAAAGGAAAAGCTATCAAAATATAATTTAGTGAGCTTGCTACGCAAGCCTCTTGCATTCTGATAGGAAAGAAGAAGGTTAGAAGTTAGTTTTTTGAAATTGGTACAATGGTTTGGCCTGGACTAGGAAGTTTTATTCCCACGGGCTTTATTCGCCCGAGCATATGGCTTCAAAAAGTTCGTTTATATTATGGTGCCCCAGTGATATATGTAGATGTTGCCCAAATGGCCCAAATGCGCTTCGATAATGTAGTCGTCAGATGTCGTTGTGTTGCACCTTACTGCAAAGACCCTTTTATAAAGAATCGACTCAAGTAGTTTATAAGTGTATGTAGGCACGGTGTTTTGATCTTATGCATTAGGCCATCGAGCCAGACTCGATCGAAACCTTGAGATACAAGGAGGAATATTGCGCTGCAATATTCCCGATTCTCAAAGGCAGTGCGGATTTCTGATGTTATTCTGTTAACTTGTTCGATTGTACCATGTCTTTGACGGAAGCCAAATTGATGTGCCGGGATATCATTGTGTGCTTCCAGATATGGTATTATGCGTGAAAGAAGGCATTTTTCGAACAATTTAGACAGATGCGATAGTAAACTTATTGGTCTGTGGGATGAAGCAATTGTGTGGTCTTTTCCGGGCTTCGGCATCATTATGATAGTAGATTTTTTCCATTTGCTTGGATAGTAGCCGAGACGTATGATCCCATTGAAGAGTTTACAAATAGCAGAGTTTGAAAGTTAAATTATCATTTTTGGTCACTGCCCGGAGCCTTTTTCGGTTTCAGATCCCCGATCACTTTCGCTATCCCTTTGGGCTGAAGCAATGTTGGTAAGGATATAGTTTCGGATTCAATTTGTGGTAGGAGAAATGGACCGGTGGCAGGGTTCGGCTGGAAAACGCTTCGGAGATGTGAAGCAAAAGTTTCGAAGACTGTTTCGTTTGGAGAGCTCAGATTTGGGTGAGCCCTCCACAGAGGATGTTTTGTACTGGTTGGCAAAAGTTTTCCGATGTACCGCAGTTCTGCATTTTCAGCGTCTTTCCTCAGGGCTCGGTTTATTGTGCGAGTTGCTTCCTTAAGGCGTTGTTTTGAAGATGGCGATCTACTGGTTTGCCAACCACGTCGCAGACGCCTCTTTTCCAGTGCAAGCTGGATTAGTTTTGAAATACTTGATTTGCACGTTCGTCGATTGTGGTGTTGAAATAGTGGCTGCTGCCACGAGTACATCTTCAAGAGCATCAGTGGATCTTTCGATGTCCGCTTCGATGTTGAGCTGCGGGGTTAGTTCGATGTGAGAACTTACATACATTTTATATTTTAATTAGTTTGTTCTGTGCGATGTCAGTCTCTGTAGTTTCTGGGCTTTGAATAAGAGTTATTAGCACTGGCGAATGGTCTGATGAAAGGTCCGAAAGCGCTTTGGCGCTTATTATATTGCGTGGAATGTTTTTTGTCACCGCAAAATCTAAGTTTGGGGCTTTTCTGGGGTCTGCTGACCAGTATGTGGGGCAACCTGGGGAAACATAGTCCAATTTGTTGCTTAGTTGTATAATTGCATTATATAATTGCCTTCCTTTGGGAGTCACGAGTCGTGATCCCTAGTGGGTATGTTTGGCATTATAATCTCCTGCTGCTATGAAGCGATCTCCAAGTAAGTTGTAAAAATCCATGAATTGTCCTTCAGTAATAGTAAAGCGAGGCGGGCAGTAGACAGCGGCTATGGAATGGGGTCCGCTTTATGACTGCACTTTGATAGACGTGGCCTGCAAGTAATTAGTTGCAAACCTTCCCTGATTAGGATGCCGGTTCCGGCGTGGGCTTTATCATCTGGATGATTTGTGCAGTAGAAGGTGTAGCCTCTTATTTGGAAATTGTATTTGTTTGTGAGGTGCTTCTCTATCAGTAGCATAATGTCGATATGATTTTCATTCTGGAACTGTGTTATTTCATGTTTGTGCCGGGAAACGCCATTGGAGTTCCACATGGTTATTCGTAGATTTGCCATCAATTATTTGGACTGCATTGCTGCAAGCAACTGTAACACCATGTTCTGGTTTTGAACCAGTGTTTGCGTGGTCGTTTTCATGAAGGACATAAATCCCATCATACTTTGTTGCATTGTAACCATCATAGCTTTCAGTGGGCTTTGTGACTGTCCTGGGACCTGCTGCACGTTTCCTAGATTAGACTGGAGTGGGTTTTCCGTTCCTGTTGGAAGGGCATCGACGTATGAGAATCCCTTCTGTGTATTTAGCTGACCAAATGAGGATCTTGCAGCCGTCACGAAAAATACTTCCGGCGTCGTTTTTGAGTAAGTGTACACATTTTGAGTGCTTTGGTGGCGCGTTGTTGTCACTCGTCGCATGCGGTGTTTCCACATTTCTTCTATTGGGGGTCTTCCTTGTTGGCAGTGCAATTGCCGGAATTATGGAAGTCTCCACAAACTACACGTACTGATCGAAGTGTGCAGTATGTCCTGGTGTGTCCATACTCCTAACAGTTTGTACATTGCACTGGGCCGTTCCTTAATTCTTCACCTTAATTCTTCGGTGCAAAAGGTATTGCAGGTTATATATGGGATGCCCTTCATTTTTCTTCAAAACTCTGCAGTCTGGCTTCCGCTCGACCTTGAAGAGTGGTTGCGCCCTTTTGTTCCTGTTAATGATCTACTAACGTTCTTTGCAGAAAATCTGTTTTCTTTAAGGCGTTGCTGCTTTTTAGTTGGGTCCTTAGCTTGCTCAAGGTATTTGGACACAGCTCGGAAATGTTCTTCGGATTTGGTCTGAAGTTTGGTTTCTTGAATATTCCCTTTAGTGTTCCTCTTACATGAAAATTTCATTCCCCGACTAGGGCAACAATTTGTTGACCAGGGCGTTCGTGTTTTTCTCACTGGTTGATTTTCAGCTAAGAGGCCAAATCTGTTGTTGTTGGATTTGCTCGATAATTCGTTGTCTCTTTGGACACGGTATATTTTTGGCTTATTACCCACCGCGGTGTTCCGCGCAAAGCACGTCCGCTCTCTTTGGCTGCAATCTATAGCATGCAATCTATAGCATATATAAAACAAACATGAGTTTTCGGTTAAATATTTTGTTAGAATCAGCGCACTTAAAATTTTGATATTTTAATCTTTAGTACCCAAAAATTAATTATCTTTCTTTAAAACGAAAGACCTAATAATATTTTCAAGATATGGTTTTCTTTTTTCTTTTAAAAATAAGAAAAAGTATTATTAGAATTTTAAGTCCTTAACTGCGATAGTCACAGGAGAGCAGTTTGACTTGTAAATTTTCAATATTTTTTTTTATGCACATCTACTACGTCTTTAAAGAAGAAATGAAATACACCGACAACTTAATAAGCGATAAATTAAGACGTTTCCTTTATAATACTACATAATCACCCGAAAACAACATGCATATTAACGTAAATTGAATTTAGTTGGTATAGCAGACCAAATAAAAAACATATAATAATAATACCGATGCTCCATACGTCCAACGACGAGTGGGAAACTGTACGGTCAGATTCTCTCTAAGAGAAGACTGCGGCCACTAGTAGCGGATTATTTTAGAAAGAGAGGTTTTGGGCCGGTTACTCAGGCTGAGGCCAGTAGAATCCGGACGTCAACTTATGCACAACAACAACACAACTAGCCAATCACCTCATCGTAAATGATTGGCATATTAAAATAAATGAACAAAAATGTAAACACATTACGTTTACTCTCAACAGGCAAACATGCCCTCCACTATCATTGAATAGTACGCCGATTTCCCAAGTCAACGAAGTAACGTCTCGGCGTCAACCTAGACAGACGACTAACCTGGAGTAGATACATCGAAATCAAAGATACATCCAAACTAAAAACCGGCAGCTTCCACTGGATATCTAACGCTCGATCGCCCCAGCGTCTGGATCACAAGGTCCTGCTCTACAACTCCACTCTCAAGCCTATCTGGACTTATGGATCCCAGCTATGGGGGAACGCGTGCAGCACCAACACTGACATCAAACAGATTTGATACACTTATTGTTAGTACTCGAAAAGAGAATTTTCAATAAATAAATAGCAAAGCATAGTACAAAAAAACCAGAACCATGAACTAAGGTCTGCTATGCACATGATATCCACAATGGCCAGACGACATCGATAAACAGTTCCCAGGCATCAAGCCAACCCATGGCGACCACACCTTCTCAAGCTATGCCAGAGCAGCACGGACCGGTCACTACGGACAGCTTCTGGCTGAAGTAAGACAACCCATCGCCCAGAACATTGACACCACCAGGAGTGCACAGTCAAATTCCTTGGCTCCGAAACACCTGACGACAAGCCCCGGGAAAATATCTTTGAAATATAAAAGGAGCAGTAGCCAAAATGTACTGGCAGCTAATGGAACCAATGGCTTAATATTTTGATCTTAACTATTACGCTTTGACCCGCGAGATGACCCAGCTATTTGCCATTTCTGCTAAGGATTTCGTCACTATTAAGAAGTTAATGGAGTGGACGATATTATCGCCGGAATACACAACTTGCACTTCAAGTTGAAACAGAAGATCCCGGAAAAAGACTTAGTGAGCACTCTGATAAAAAGCTATTCTATTAACGTTCCTAGCAAGAAGAAAAGGAAGGGAACCCCGGTTACCGATGGATCAAAGAAAAACGGGCTAGAAATGAAATAGGTCAGCGATGACGACACCGACACGCTATTGGTTAAAGAATTTCAACGGAACCGCCTGACAAACGTAACGGAAAGGAACCATCCAATTCAATACCTTCCCTGTTACATGTTCTTGAAGGATTTGAATTTCTTTCGAGTCTGCGGGAAAGGAGACGCAAAAAAAACTCTAAACTCTATGTCTTTTCCTAATGTTCTGCCGGTGAGGAGCGGGGCCAGCGCAAACAGAACACTGAAATATTCGTTTTTCCCTTATGTTCTGCAGGACAGGAGCGGGGCTCCAAGCCAGAGACTCCGTATACTCTGAGTGAGCTCACTCCCGAGCGATCCAAAGATTTAAAACAGGTCATACAAAAGCACTTATCTTGCTTTGGAAAAAGGTCTAGGAAAAACAGACCGTTGTGCCTTTCTGATTATCGACTAATTAATAAAGTAATACCTGCCTCACTAAGGAAATACGTTTTTGTGTTTCAATGATCTACTTGTGTGCTCACTTAAAAATGTCAGGTCAGGTTGGAACCTGTCTGAAAAGCCAATGCTAACACTTCCTGTAAAAAAATTGAATTCTACAGACAAGCAGGAAATCTGATGTAATATGCATATATTGCTTTAGCCAGCACCCACTGTACCAAGGCCAACATAGTGTTACAGTGTAATGTAATTATGTAACATAAACCCCCACCCATTAATCTCAAGTGGTTAAAGAAATACGAACATCCAAATATGACTGTTAGGCTCTAAGATATATGAATAGCAAGTATCAGCACATTCACATGGCTTCACCGTACACACTCTCGATGCTTTTTTGTTTTATATATGTGGGATCCGGTAGTGTTGGTGATGTGACCAGATTTACCAGGAGCGATCTCACCTACTAGTCATTGTCTCCCTTCTTTTTAAATATATCGAAAAGGAAGAATTCAACTGCAGAAAATAATGTCTGGCAACTCTTCGCTAAGTTAATCACCGCCAGAATCTCAACTCGATCAGACGTTTTGCGCAATTACATAAGTTTTGTTAAATTTAAGCTACAATTTGAATGAAATAAACAATATAAATAATTGAAAGCGAGTGTTACAACTTTATTGAAAAGAGGACACTGCATATATTTTGTATAACTGGATGGTATAAGCGTCTCATTTAAACTTACGTGCTAATTGCAGCGCCTGGTGCTCGACACACTTGAATAGAGCTTTAAATGTAAATCCTTCGGTTCTCACATGTTAAGAGCCACGATTGCCAACGATCGGTGAAACGATAAATGTACCGTACGCAGAAGCCAACATGAGTCGATTGGCATAGAGCCGTATTATTTGATGTTCGCAACCCGAATGATTTCACAGGGAGCGGCTTATCCACAAGCTGGGTGGACTGCAGTCGGCAGACTAAAGCTTATCTCTGCAAAACAAAATGGGCTTACTCCGGCATAATGCACGGCTCTGGATTAAGCACACACACTAGCAGAAAATGCACAAAACACCCGTGCTTACCTCATAATTCTATTCTCCGTAGGACAAGTTGTCTATTGATTTACATGAGCACGGACAAAGGCGAGTGATAGAGGAAGTGACTAACCACAAAAATTATTTGTTTTTATATTGTGCCTAAAGATCAGGCAACAGCGCCGAGATCATAGACATGCACGTGACCGACTGATCTGCCAACGGTAAATCGCCTTTTCCAAAACGACACAAATGAAAAAATTCATACGGATAACCAAATGCCATAACAAAAACCATTAAATCAAATAAAGAAACTCAAAACGGTGGCCACCAGCCAATTTAACGACGATAAAGCGATTCTGCTGCAGGCTCCTGCCGATGCCGCCCAGCAGAGAAATCCAGCATGACGTAATAATTTTTTTTTTTTTGTAGTTGATGAGTAATTCATTGCTGGAATTAAAAAAAAGAGGTGAGTAATTTAGGAACAAATAAACCTGGTTTATATATAACTTTTGTATTCATCATATGTGCTTACACCATTTTTAAGTCAATGCTTTTTAGGATATCAGCTTTGACCTTAAACTTCCTAAATAGGTGCTGTTTTTACTTAATTTAATTTTGTTCTTTTATTTTAATTCTAAGTATCAACATTCCAAAAACCGATATATATAATTTAAGTCATTTCTTCATCCGCAGGATATCGGAAGACTCAAATTCGCCAACTCCTCATTACCTAAACATTGTAGGTAACAGCTGTTTCCTAGAACAATAAGGGTCAATCTTCTGAATGGTCCCGCCAGTGAATTCTGATTTTTTAGTATACATAATATAACGTTATAATATTTATTGAATATTTACGATAATATTTCGATGACTTATCAGAGTCGGTGCCAGGTCTCCTCTGCCCTTCTTAGGTAGCCAAAATTAGAAAACGTCTCGCCGTTGGTGTTGACGTTGTCGTCGGTTTTCGCATTGCAGATAGTGGAAATTGACCGCCAAAGTTAGCTTCCACTCTTGTTGTAAGCATCTTATAGTCTCCAGCCAACTGTAAGACAATGATTGTTTTTACATTCATTCAGATAAAACTATGACACGCAAAATCTATTTAAAGTAACATGTTATGACTATAGTAGACTATACCACCTTATTTCCACTACTGACTCTTTTCACAACCAAAATTGTTAAGTGGTAAAATGATTTTAGGGAATTTTATACAAATAATAATGAAAACAGTTCTTACGATTTCCAGTTCGTAGTTTAAAGCAGTCAATCCCTACTTACCCCATAGTTCGTCAAATTAATGATACCGTCGTTGTCATAGATTTTCTAAGGAGTATGGTGACAGAGTCTTTATGTTAGATATTAGCTTTGCCGGCTGGCACATCGTCAAAGTTTTTGAAGGCTCTGCTAGTACAAAGCTTCTTTTTCTTGTGCTCTCTTCGCCGTCTTTTTAATGCAGTTCGAAAAATAACAAGCGTCAGACAAAGAACAACTCTGGCCGCCACTGATATGATAAGATAAAAGTAGAACTGCTCCTTATGCTCTGCCCGTAAGAAAAATATAGAAAAATAATTAAAGAAACATATAGAATAAGAACAGAGTACTACTATAAGGATGATAAATACTGAAAACGTAATACTATTTTGTAAAAGCATTATTCCGAAACCGGTTTCTCCTTACACTAAAATTCAAAATAAATTTGCAAAACGGTTATTTCTACTTCAGCTATACCTAACATAAAACAAAAAAATAAGTGCACTGTCGGAAACTAATAAGTTGTACCTAAAATCTTTGTAATCGGCTCTACCCACTGCTAAGTTACGCTAAGAAAAAGAAAATATCTTCAAACGATCAAGGATTAGAGAGACTTGGACGTTGTTTGCCCCCTATTCTTTACCCACCCTTCCGTGGTAACCTGTACATTTTAGAGATTACCTCTTATGCGTGCGTCTGTGTATTGTACAAAGTCATATAAACTATAAACGTACGACTTGTGCTAAATTGGCCACAAAAATCAACGCCACAGATATTAAGCGTGCAGAGGCTCGAAGTGTCTCCCCTGACAAGATTCCCATGATTTGCATCAAGAGTTGCGGCTTGCAGCTAAAACAGCGCAGCACTGTTTTGTGTCAGACTTACTAAACGTTGGCTAGCCGTATTTTTTCTCGCAGTAAAGTTACGAGAGCTCCAGGCTTGACAACTCCTACAGTACAGGTATGATACTTAAGATCTAAAGAACTGTGAGCTTTTTGAATGCAACAACGGGAATATGGCTTCTTAGGTAGAGGTAAGAAGAATTATATAACTGAAGAATTACAGAGGCATATACAAATAATCCGACATCCCAAAGCTTTTCAAAAACGTTATTACACAACACCTGCAACATTTTTGTAGATCAATTATATCTCCATGTCAACATGGATTTATAAGGCGAAGATCTACGACGACAAACCTCTTGGAGTTAACGTCTTTTGTAAATGGCTTCAGAAAGAACATGCAGACTGACGTTGTTTACACTGATTTCAGTAAAGCGTTTGATTCAGTAAATCACTCGCTTCTTCTATTAAAGCTAAACTTATTAGGGTTTCCATGTTATCTTCTAACATGGATCTTATGTTATCTAAGTGATCCGAGTAACTTCAGGCGTCCCACAAGGAAGCCATCTTGTCCCACTTCTTTTTACTTTATTTATAAACGATCTCACTCTAGCCTTGATCTCACTCGCGTGTCCTCATGTACGCAGATGACGTTAAGTTATGCCTGCAATATAACGAAATTTCCAGCAGTTCAGACCTACAATCTGAACTAAATGCTTTTCAAACGGGGTGTTGTGAAAATCTTTTGGATTTAAATAGCGCTAAGTGCAAAGTAATGACATTTTTTCGGGTGAACCCACAATATGCCACGCATACGCTGGGTGGTTGTGCGTTGTCTAGAATCACGCATGTTGATGACCTTGGCGTCCTTCTTGACCCAAAACTTAAGTTTTGGTTACCATATTACTTCCATGGTGAATAAAGGCAGGGGAGTACTTGGATTTAATAAAAGGTGGTCAAAGGAATTATATGATCTCTATGTTACAAAGACTCCGTTCATTTCACTAGTCCGTCTAATCCTGGAGTACTGTTCAGCAGTTTGGAGTCTTTCATATGGTGTACATATAGACCGGATAGAGTCTGTGTAAAAGAACATTTTATTATTTGCTCTACGGGGCCTTAACTGGAATGCAACCCTTATTTTACCAGCCTACTCTAGAAGACTTCACCTAATTAACCGACCATCCCTATTAAACCGTAGAACCGTAGAAGTTGGCACAACTTTTATTTATAAACTTATTTACGGGGATCTGGAGAGTCCCAAGTTACTGGGTCGCATAAGCTTCTTTGTGCCTAATAGAATTACCAGGAACTATATTCCTCTTACTTTAAATATTTGTAGATCTAACTATGATATGCATGAACCGTTTAGAGTAATGTGTAACGACTATAATAGATTATACCGTGTTATTTCTACTACCGACTCTTTGCCAAGCCTAAAAGCATTAATATTATCTTACTTAGCACAAAATTAGTATTAGTATTAGTATTGCTAACTTAGTCTGTCCGCTTCTATATTGTCTTTCACTTCTCGCGATCTCGTTTTTACGCCCTTTGGGGAATAGGGCTCTGCGTGTAACAAGCACTGTTTGGTGTCGTAAGGGCCAATTGTTTGCGCTGATTAAAGTATATCAACGTCCAAAATACGGTAGTAATTCCAAAGGAAGGGCAGAATGAGTACGAAAGTCTTAAATGAAGGACTTCAATGACAATTGAATATAAAAAACTAAATGAAAGTATCCGATGCAGGATCCATCAGTAATTCTATTCAATTTGGGAAAGGCAAAATACTTTTCAACTGATTTAGAATCCGGATTTCATCAGATACTGATGAAGGAATCTGATATCGAAAAAACTTTTTTTTATAAAAATAATGGCAAATACGAATTTTTAAGGATGCCATTTGAACTAACTAATGCACCTAAAATTTTCCAACGAGCAATGGAGGACATTTTAAGGGAACAAGTAGGAAAAACATGCAATGTCTACATAATCCTGCGTCTTCACAGAGAACGGTCGTGTTTTTGTTTTGCGCTCCGAATTTTCATTTTCTTATTGAAACCACCGGGGTTTACTCAAATCTTTTAAATGTTTCTACACATTTAAGTGTTTTCTAACAACTTTCTGTTCGCTTCGCGAGTGCATCGTGATTAACTTGTGTTTAGTAAACAAAAAGTTGTTATCATAATTTAATTCGGTGCTGGTTTGTTGTTATTATGTTCCATTGCCCCTCTTTTCAGTCTTTCTCTTTGTCGTTGAGCGCTGTTGGAACGGCACGCACTCCAACGGTCATATCTCTCAGAGGTGTTTTATACCGGACTTAATCGGTTAATAATCCCGCTCTCTCTCTCTCTTTTCGTTTCTATTTCGTTTCGTGGTGCCTAACATCAAAGGTATTCGGTATTTCGCTCCCGCTCTGTCGCTCTGCTTGATCTCTCATTAAAAAGTTCTTGAGCGCTTTCGATATTTTTGTCCGCTATAGTGCACAGTGGTCCGCGGTCAGTGAAAATGGCTTTCTGTTCATTAAAAAATTGCAAGAAAGTTATCTCGGCTGGACAGCAAAGTATTCCCTGCCATACATGTGATAAAATTTATCACGCAAAGTGTCTTGGCTATTCTGGCCTGGTTCGTGATGCCATCGATAAGAGGAGTGGCCTACGCTACTACTGCGATGAATGCATTGTATACGAGAACCAGGCAATAACTATTAGGCGGCTCACAAAAAGCAGTGTTAAGGAATTAATCCGGAACTGCCGTGAAAATACGGACCTGCTCGTGGCGCTTGAATCTCAGCTCACTAGCCGCATGCTAGCTGAGCCCGATTCCCCAAAGCGCAAAAAAGTCGCGGTCGGTGGGCATTCTATGGCAGGTGCTGTGCAACCTGCTGCCCGCGATTTGACTCCAGCTCAGCTGCCAATCTTAGGCGCCACTCAAATGGTACTAAGATCGGGGGCAAAAAGTGATTCGGTATCCGAAGTTGCTGGAATCGATGTGGCTCCGCTAGGTACTTCCGCTCTGTCCGATCAAAATAAAGTAGTGGCCCCAACACCTCATGTAGACTTAACGTCCGGATTACCGGCCGATACTGGTAGTACAGATACAAATTCTGTAGTACCAAAAAGGGTTACATGTGTTGTACCAAAAACGGTTACTTGCGTTCGGGTGCCCCAGCTAAAACATGTATTTGTTTCACGGCTCGCCCCAGACCTCTCATCACTGGATATTACGGCTTATATCCGTAACAAAATCCAAGTTGATGATTTGAAGGTCGAACAATTTAAATTTTCTTATGCTAGGAAAGTATCATCATTTAAGATTGGTATTCCTTGTGCTCTTTTTGCATCTGTGTGTTCCACCAGTTTCTGGCCCGAGGGCATATTTGTAAAAGAGTACGAAGCTAAGAGAAAAAAGAATAGTTCAGGGGAAATGGAAAATACCATTAAAGAACCATCCCCAGCGCCCTCCACATCCTCTTCTGTCCCAAAAAACTAGCCTCCTCTTTTCTTCTTTGCTATCAGAATACAAGAGGCTTACTTAGTAAGCTGACTAAATTGTATTCGGATAGTTTTTCTTTCCCATATAATATTATGGTATGTACAGAGACCTGGTTAAGGCCGGATATTCTTAGCTCCGAAATTCTCTCGGGTAAGTACACAATTTATAGGCTTGATCGTCAGTCCAGACGGGGAGGTGGAGTCCTGATTGCTGTTGACTCCACCTTTTTGTCTGAATTACTAACTTTCGAAGAATTTTATGACATCGAATTCCTAGGTATAAAATTATCGTTTCCCGGTAGTTTTGTATATATTACTTGTTCATATATCCCACCATCATCTGAGTTCCCCATTTACGCAAATCACCTTTCCGTTATTCAGTCCATTTCCAAAAAACTGTCAGATCGAGATCAGCTAATAGTATTGGGTGATTTTAATATACCTAGTGCGACATGGTCCCCTGACGAAAACTCTAACATTTTACTTCCTTTAGCGCAGCATGACTTTATTGACGGCTTGCTTGACATTGCGCTATCCCAAGTGAACCATGTTAAGAACTCCTTAGGACGTTTACTGGATTTGTGTTTTGTTTCAAATTCAGAAGGCGTTTGCCTATCAAGAACGTCACCACTTCCACAACCGGAAGATCCTTATCATCAACCTCTAGAGCTGACTGTAGATACAAGAACAGAGCTGAATAAAAAATCCGAAAAGTCGGTTAAACGAATCCGCTGCTTCCGTAAGGCAAACTTTCATCTTTTAAATACTTTTATATCCGGCTATGACTGGTCCGAATTTTATTCATGCACTAACGTGGCTAAGGCCGTTAATATCTTTTATAATGCATTGAATTCCTTCTTTTATCTGTGTGTTCCGTTATACTATCCGTCAATTTCAAATAAACCTCCGTGGTTTAATAAAGAGTTGTCCCACCTAAAAAATATTAAGTCCAGACTTTTCAATAAATTTAAAATGTGCGGTTCACAATCTGCCTTCTCTCGGTACCTAAGGGCTCGGTCAAATTTTATCGTGCTTAACGCCCGGTGTTATAAAAGCTATTTGACTCGTTGTAGGGTCCAATTTTCACAAGATCCAAAACAGTTTTATAATTTTGTTAACACTAAGCGTAAATCAGCCTGTTACCCTGCATCACTATCATTTGAAAACTCTACGGCAAATTCTGATCAGGCAATTGCCGATCTATTTGCCCAGTTTTTCCAGACAACATTCTGTTTCATCCCGTCCAAATCCGTCTTATTCAAATGCCATACACAAGTCGAACTTGATTTTTTGTCCGAAGTTAAGCGAAAGCTGCCTTCTTTTGGATCTCCATAAAGTTAAGCCTGTCTATTCACCGGGTCCGGACGGAGTTCCAGGCTGCGTGCTGAGGTACTGTGCTGAAACTCTGTGTAGACCTCTGTACAAATTGTTTACCTTGTCTTTAAAAACATCTCATTTCCCTCTTATTTGGAAGGAGTCATTTGTCATTCCCCTTCATAAGAAAGGAAATAAATGCAATACAAGTAATTACAGAGGCATATCCAAATTATCCGCCATCCCAAAGCTTTTCGAAAACACTATTACACCCCATTTGCAACATCTTTGTAGATCGATTATATCTCCATGTCAACATGGATTTATAAGGCGAAGATCTACGACGACAAACCTCTTGGAGCTAACGTCTTTTGTAATAAATGGCTTTAGAAAGAACATGCAGACTGACGTAGTTTACACTGATTTTAGTAAAGCGTTTGATTCAGTAAATCACTCGCTTCTTGTATTAAAGCTAGACTTATTAGGGTTTCCATGTGATCTTCTAACATGGATCTCAAGTTATCTGAGTGGCGTCCCACAAGGAAGCCACCTTGGCCCACTTCTTTTTACTTTATTTATAAACGATCTCCCTCTAGTCTTGACAAAGTCGCGTGTCCTTATGTACGCAGATGACGTTAAGTTATGCCTGCAATATAACGAAATTTCTAGCATTTCAGACTTACAATCTGACCTAAACGCTTTTCAAACATGGTGTTGTGAAAATCTTTTGGATTTAAATAGCGCTAAGTGCAAAGTAATGACATTTTTTCGGGTGAACCCACAATATGCAACGTATACGCTGGGTGGTTGCGCGTTGTCTAGAATTACGCATGTTGATGACCTTGGCGTCCTACTTGACCCTAAATAAAGCCAGGGGAGTACTTGGATTTATTAAAAGGTGGTCAAAGGAATTCGATGATCCCTATGTTACAAAGACTCTGTTTATTTCACTAGTCCGTCCAATCCTGGAGTACTGTTCTGCAGTTTGGAGTCCTCAATATGGTGTACATATAGACCGGATAGAGTCGGTGCAAAAGAACTTTTTATTATTTGCTCTACGGGGCCTTAACTGGAATGCAAGCCTTATTTTACCATCCTACTCTAGTAGACTTCTCCTAATTAATCTACCATCCTTAGTAAACCGTAGAACGATGCTTCGCACAACTTTTATCTATAAACTTATTCACGGGGATGTGGAGAGTCCCGAGTTACTGGGTCGCATAAGCTTCTCCGTGCCTAATAGAATTACCAGGAACTATATTCCACTTACATTAAATATTTGTAGATCTAACTTTGATATGCATGAACCGTTTAGAGTACTGTGTAACGACTATAATAGACTATACCACATTATTTCTACTACCGACTCTTTGCCAAGCCTAAAATCATTAATTTTATCTTACTTAGCATAAAATTAGTATTAGTATTAGTCTCGTACGTATTTCTAACTTAGTCTGTCCGCTTCTACATTGTGCTTTTAACTTCTCGCGATCTCGTTTTTACGCCTATTAGGCTCCGCGCGTAACAAGCACTGCTTGGTGTCGTAAGGGCCACTTGTTTGCGCTGATCATAGTGCATCAACGTCCGAATGATGAAAAAACAAAATAATAATATTTTCGACTTCGATCGAGCAACATTGATTTAAACAGGATAATAAATATTTTATTAAGTGCGAACATGAAGATGTCTTTAAAGAAATTTAAATTCTTTAAATGCGAAATCAATTTTCTTGGAAAAATTGTATCTTATAATGTAATAAAAACAGACTCAGAAAAATAGCTACAATAGCAAAATATCAACTTCCAAAACATATTCAAAAGAAGTTTCCAAGGCCTTACGGGCTACTATAGAAAATTAGTTCCAAATTATGCTTAAAGCACCTCAACTAAAATATTTAAAACCTTCGAATCTCGGTGGCAGCGGAGGCGGCGCATAGCAATTTCTTATTGGTCAGGCGTATAGGAAATACCCACCTAGATCAGTCCCTAAACGTGCGCGGAACTGGACCAGGCTCAGACCAACGGTCGGTTGTCTAGGTGACAACCGGCAACGTGTGCGTGATTGGGGCCGCAGAGTATCAGGAGTCGGGCTAAAACCTTGGCAAATAGGAGTCTAAAGGGGAACATAACCTCATTTTCTGCGCTGAACCAAAGTGACCCGAATCTTATGGCGTCTAACCTCGTGACAACATAACCTCAACTCGGCCATGTAAAAGGCACCCTCGACTCTCTCGGCAGCAGTCATCTCGTTTTGTGAGGATAGTCGAGATCAACTACAACAACAATGGAAAGCGCAAATCGAAGCAGTGCCCGTATCAGCACATTTAATTAAGTAGAATTTAATTCATAAAATTTAGTTTTAATATTTCTTTGAATCGAAGCAATACTCATACTCCTTTTTCCATAGAGCATTAATCATTTATTGGCCTCATGTACATCGAGATCACCTAATATAATTTGAATTTATCCACGCTCATCAAATCAGACAGCACTCCAGTCTACAGGCTTGCGGACTTCGAGGGATTGGTTCGTGAGTACACATATAAACTCGATCAGCTAATCTATGCCTCTATAATAAAAACAAATGAATATTAGCTTCATGAAAGCGATAAATTGCTAGTTGTCAGAGCCGAGCGTACATTTCCTTTATATAATCATACATATTATTAACTTTTTGCATCTTTTTTATATTCACACATTATTTAATTAGTAATTAGATTTGTCAATTAAACTTTAATCACTTAGGATTACGAAAGATTAGGAGTAGGGCTTAGGTTTAAGTTGGATGTAAGGAGAAGAAGAGAAACATGAATTATACAGTAATTAAGTAATTTGAGTGTGAAATGAAGCACGAGTAAAATGAAGTAAAGTTGTATTTTATGGGCACCTGAGCTGAACGATTTCACTGTACAAGGGTAAGGGCAACCACAATTAGAATGTCTTTACAGGAAGGACGGGCCAAGCTGAAGAACAATTCCACCTCAGTTCTTCAATAACAAGGTCTCCTGTCTCATTTTCATATTTGATTGAAGTGACTGTATCCCCTCCTTAAGTTCCCAACTCTGTCTACAAAATTTTATTGTGTAGCGGTGATGCTGATTAGGAAGTAACCCAAACCCCTGGCCTCTTCCCTGAGCTAGGCCGATCCCGTAGGCAGAGTATGCAACCAATCGGTATCCACTTCACCGTGTTCGTCATAGTAATAAATGGCGCCCAACGTGGGGCTAGCAAAAGCATAAAGCAGAATCACCAAATACAAATAAAGCTAAACATCGCAGCCCATGCTTTCACGAGCAGATTTCCTACCTACCCTAAAAGTCATCGATCCATACAAGTTAGTTTAGTATCAGAAAACCTTTCCTTAGTCTTCTAGGATTGCTGTGTTTTGGGAAATACCTCAAAACCAGACCAGGGAATAAGTTAAAGGATTAGAGGAAACATTTCATGAGAATGCGTTGCATAGATATATTCAAGGTATAAGTAATTGAGATTTTATTTGTTGGATTAGTTCGGCAGTAACTCTTCCTTGTACACTTGATTTAATAATTAGACTGTAAATATTCATAGAAATTCGAGAATTGTAGTTGTTGGAAAAGTCAGCAATACCTCATTTCAGAATATTTTTGGTTTCAAATTTCGTCAATATATAGTTTAACAGTTAAGTTGCTTAAAGAAATTGAGAATTATTCTAGCTGGAAAATTCAGCAGGATACTCTTCCATTTAACGCTTAAAGAAATTGAGAATTATTCTAGCTGGAAAATTCAGCAGGATACTCTTTCATTTAACGCAATGAGCACATCACATTGTTTTAGATTCAGTGTAAATATGAAAATACAGATAGAAACCATTGTAATATCTTAAGTGAAATCGATACAGCAAAGGATAAGACCCAAAAAATCCCATTAAAAATTTAGGCTTCCGAATTTGATTAGTTGAAATAATAGTATTATTATTTAACTGCTATCGCTATCTTTTATTGTTGTGGAATATCGAAAACGAAATAATGTCAGTAAGGCGTAGTCCTGAGTATATTGAAACCTCATGCAGACACCGCTTTCATCGCCCGTGCTTAACTGTCTGGTTACAGCAAAGTGAAACGTGTCCAATTTGTCGGCACCCATGTTTACCGTCGCAGCTTAATAATAGTGCACGGGAAGTTCCGAGAGTCCAAAACGGATCTACTTCAAACTCGCGAACAGGTGCAGTTCCAAGAAATCGTCCGAATGCCAGACCTACCACAAGATCGACCACCACTGCATCTAATATTCGTCCAAACGCAAGCTCGCAACATCCGCGTTCACCACGTGCAGGAGGTTCGCAAAGAGCGAATAGCATTTCAGAAGGGGGAATCCAGGAACTAATAACGAATGCTTTAGAATCTTACCAAACTCGACTTTCTTCGACCTTATCAGAACAGATAAGTCTTGCGATGCAAAACCTTAACATGCCTTCATCACAAAGACAATCACTGGAATGGGACACTGAGTTACCTCCAGCAGGCCCATAACCGAGTCAGCCTTTTGATAGTCATTTACCCGTTAACCATAATATATTAGGGTTGTCGAAAATTTTAAAAATATCGAATCGATGATATTTTTATACCCTTGCAGAGGGTATTATAATTTTGGTCAAAAGTGTGCAACGCAGTGAAGGAGACATCTCCGACCCTATAAAGTATATATATTCTTGATCAGGATCACCTCCTGAGTTGATATAGCCATGTCCGTCTGTCCGTCTGTCTGTCCGTCTGTCTGTTTCTACGCAAACTAGTCTCTCAGTTTTAAAGATATCGAATTGAAACTTTGCACACACCCTTCTTTCCTTTGCACGCAGTATATATGTCGGAACGGCCGGGATCGGCCGGGATCGGCCGACTATATCCTATAGCTGCCATATAACTGATTGATCGGAAACCCCATAACATTGGTGTTTGTAAAGTTAGGAAGCTGGGATTTCCTATGGGTTTTATATTTGGCCAATTAATCCGACCTACCAAATTTCATAAGGATCGGCAGACTATATCCTATAGCTGCCATATAACTGATTGATCGGAAATGCCATAACTTTGGTGTTTGTAAAGTTAGGAAGCTGGGATTTTCTATGGGTTTTATATTTGGCCAATCAATACGACCTACCAAATTTCATAAGGATCGATATATCCTATAGCTGCCATATAACTGAACAATTGGAAATGCCATAACTTTGGTGTTTTTAAAGTTACGAAGTTGGGATTTTTTATGAGTATTAAGAATGCATCATATGAATAATTTTGGAGAATATAATTTACAGAGTATTCTTCAAGGGTATATCAACTTCGGCTCCGCCCGAAGTTGGCTTTCCTTTCTTGTTTTTTATCAAAAAAACAAAATGATAATATTTAAAATATCACATAAAAAGGTCGATATATTTGATATATTTGATATTTGTTGTGTTAAATGAAAAAATTTACCGCCCACAATTAAAAGACAATTAGTTTCTTTTTAAAAACAATAGTATTTTATTATACATACTTTATGACCAGTATGCAGGGTTTAGGGATTTTAATAACACCCTTTGCGTTATGTGTGCATCAGTCATCCTGCTTCTTGAGTCGCGCACAACACATTTGATGGCGGATGCCGTTTTTATACCCTTGCAGAGGGTATTATAATTTTGGTCAAAAGTGTGCAACGCTGTAAAGGAGACATCTCTGACGAAGTATATACTTTCTTGATCAGGTTCAACTCCTGAGTTGATATAAGCATGTCCGTCTGTCCGTCCGTCCGTCTGTCCGGCTGTCTGTTTCTACGCAAACTAGTCTCTCAATTTTAAAGCTATCGAGTTGAAACTTTGCACACACCCTTCTTTTCTTTGCACGCAGTATATATGTCGGAACGGCCGGGATCGGCCGACTATATCCTATAGCTGCCATATAACTGATTGATCGGAAATGCCATAACATTGGTGTTTGTAAAGTTAGGAGGCTGGGATCTTCTATGGATTTTATATTTGGTTAATCAATCCGACCTACCAAATTGCATAAGGATCGGCGGACTATATCCTATAGCTGCCATATAACTGATTGATCGGAAATGCCATAACGTTGGTGTTTGTAAAGTTAGGAAGTTGGGATTTTCTATGGGTTTTATATTTAGCCAATCAATCCGACCTACCAAATGCCATAAGGATCGGCCGACTATATCCCATAGCTGCCATATAACTGAACGATTGGAAATGCCATAACTTTGGTATTTTTAATGTTAGGAAGTTGGGATTTTTTATGAGTATTAAGAATGCATCATATGAATAATTTTTGGAGAATATAATGTACATAATATTCTGCAAGGGTATATCAACTTCGGCTCCGCCCGAAGCTAGCTTTCCTTTCTTGTTTATATCCGTATAGTTTGATTTTACACTCAATTTTTTATTTCGCGCCTGAATTCTTTCAGTCGATGTCGCTTTGGAATTCAGAGTGACGAAAGACAAAAATATCAAAAAATATCAAAAAAAAAAACGGAATTCCGATAAAAACACGATATAAATATATAATTTTTAGGAAAAAATATCGATATATTGATATTTTGATATATTATCAAAAACCCTATAATATATGCGGTAACCCCTTACTAGAACATCTTAGAGAGGATCATATTATCCGACCTGACCAAATTTCAAGCTTAATTGCCCACTTGTTGAACTTCGGGTTCAACAAAATACATTTTAGTAGATGATTTCATTTACCGTGTAAATACATTAACGAGTCGATCGTTTTAATGGAAATTTTGATCTGTTGTATGAATACGCAAATTTGTTGTTTGTAGGCCCAGATTTAACCTTCTTTTGGCGATGCCATAGGAGTTATGAGCAGATGAATTGGCGTCTACTTTGTTCTCGTTTGAGGGAAAGATATAAAGACCAATCGGATCAGGATATCCGAGATGCGATGCGTAGAAGGAAGCAGGGAAATAATGAATGTTTTGACGATTTCCTTGACTCAATGTTAGCCATTGCAGATGCATTATCTGAGCCTATGTCAGACTCTGATTTGGTTCAAGCAGTTAGGAATAACCTAAGATCTGACGTAGGACATGACATATTACGTATAAAAGCCCCAACGGTAGCTGCGTTACGCAGGCACTGTCATCGTCATGAAGAATTCTTCAATAATTTAAGAGTTAAACTTAATCCACGCTACCCAGGTGGAAGCCGAAACGTAAATGAGATATCTGTAGATGAAGAATCCTTTCAGGAAAACGAACCACAGATTTCAGCGATCCGAAACGAGAATCGAACGAAATGCTGGAATTGTGAGACTTTAGGTCATCGATTTAAAGATTGTCCCCAGCCTCACCGAGTTTTTTGCTATGGGTGTGGCGCATTAAATATTTATAAGCCCTCGTGTCCAAAATGTTCTCAGCAATCGGGAAACTTCCAAGCGGACAACCGTGCCAATCCGAGAACGGATGCCTGACTGTAGACTCGGACGAGGAGAAGAATGAAACCATTGAAAGTATTGAAATCCCTGATAGTTTAAAACAGTCAACTGACAATTACAATAACCAACATTTTAGGCCTTATCATGTTCGGATAAGGGAATACAACGAAATCAGGAGAAGAATATTTGCAAACGATATAGATAGGAAAACTAGAAGTCGATCCGCAACAAGACTGCTTGACTTTTGGAGAACAAAGCGAGTTTACAATAGTTGTCTAATATCAGCGATAAGCAAAGTGAGCAATGATATACGTCCTTTTGCAAAACTAGTTCTGTTCGATCATCCGTACTTAGCTTTACTAGATAGTGGAGCAAGCAAAAGCGTCATCGGAGGATCACTAGCTAATTGTATTGCTTCCGGAAAATATAACTACACTAAGGCTCATAGCATCGTGCGCACCGCCGATGGAGCAAATCAATTCACTCTTGGCACTATCACAATTCAGGTTAGCTACAATAACATTCAAGCGGAAATGGAGTTCTTAATAGTCCCGTCAATTACATTAGAGGTTATTTGTGAAATGGACTTCTGGGAAAAATTTGGAATTTCCGTTTCCGTAGGAGCCAGTGTGAATGAACTGAACTTTGGAAAAGAGCTACCTGAACTTAACTTAACGCTTGTGGAGAAATCCAGACTAAAAAGTGTTGTAGATTTCTTCCCGTCATTTGACAGAGATGGTCTTGGCATTACGAACTTAATCGAACATTCAATCGATACTGGCAATGCCAAGCTAATAAAACAGAGGCATTACCCTTTATCACCGGCGCGCAAAAAACTTCTTTGTGTAGAGATCGACAGGATGATTAAATTAGGAGTTATTAAAGAAGCCTCATCATCATCATGGTCATCGCCTATTGTATTAATAGTCAAGCCAGATAAAGTTAGGTTTTGTCTTGATTCTAGAAAGGTAAACGAGGCCACGATTCGTCTATCTGGACGATCTTCTTGTTATGTCGATGATCACTTAAAACATCTATTAGAAGTTGCGACTCGTTTACGCTATGCAGGCCTTACTATTAATATCAAAAAGAGTCAGTTTTGCCTTAGAAAAGTAGAATACCTTGGTTATGTCGTTGGAGAAGGAACGCTGCAAATAAACCCGAACAAGGTCAAGTCAAGTCTAAGCTTTGTTCTGCTCCTTTTCTAATACATCCTGACTATGACAAGCCGTTTATAATTCAATGTGATGCATCCATGTGTGGAGTTGGCGCAGTCTTAGCACAATGCGATGAACTAGGCAACGAACGCCCGATCGCATATATGTCTCAAAAATTGAATGGAGCCCAGAGAAACTACACAGTTACAAGTTTAAAGTCGTTACCGATCATTCAGCCCTGCGATGAATGATGAATCAGACAGACCTCAGCGGGAGACTTGCCCGTTGGGCTATCAAGCTACAGGGCTTTGTATTTGAAATTGAGCATCGCAAGGGGAGTCAAAACGTCGTCCCAGACGCCCTATCACGTTCGTTTGAGGATCCGAAAGAGATCATGGCTGTAGATGTAGACGTCCTTCCAGAGATTGATTTGCAGTCCGAAGCATTCCACTCGGATAACTACCGTCAGTTAATAGACCGAGTATTTAGTTATCGTGGATAACTATATATATTATAGGGCATGCTTCGCTTGCGGAAATTCAGAAGTTGACGAATCCGGCTACAAGCTTTTGGTTCCAAGCGAACTGAGAGCAGGCGTGATTCAGTGAGCACATGAACAACCAACAGCTTCGCATGGTGGTGTGGCCAAATGTCTCGAGCGTCTTCGGAGAAACTTCTATTGGCCAAATATGGAGACAGATGTTCGAAAGTATATAGATCGTTGTGATATATGTAAAACGTGCAAACATCCGACTCAACGTCTTCGACCGCCTATGGGTTTTCAAGCTATAAGTGAAAGACCGTTTCAACGGATCTATATAGATTTTATTGGTCCATTCCCAAGAACCCGGAACGGAAATAGAGGTATATTAATTCTCCTAGACCATTTTTGCAAATTTTCTTGGCTAAAGCCCGTTAAAAAGTTCACATCGAAGGTAGTGATCGATTACTTAAAAGACGATATTTTTACGTGTTTCGGAACTCCTGAGATTTTGGTTAGCGATAATTTCACTCAGTTTAAAAGCCAGGACTTCGCAGCCTTTACTTCAAAGCATGGAATTCAACATACGTTCACAGGTGCGTACTCCCCGCAATCCAACGCGGCGGAGCGCGTTAATCGTTCGATTAATGCGATCAGATCAAGGATTGTGGGATAGTTATATTGGAAGTATTAACTCTGCATTGAGAAATGGTATTCACCAATCAATTGGGGAGTCCCCATACTATGTAGTCTTTGGCCAGCACACGCTGACGCATGGCAAAAATTATAAATTACTGCGAAATATCCAGATGTTAAGAGAAGGATCAGCAAATATCTGTAGACCAGACGAATTTTCGAGAATCCGAGCTGATATTGCCAAACGATTGACCAAAGCATACGAGAAGAATCGAAACGACTATGATTTACGGTCACGACATCGATCTTTTGAAGTGGGTCAGGAAGTCATAAAAACGAATTTTGTTTTAAGCAACCAGGCTCAGCATATTAATGCCAAATTAGCTCCTGTTGGAATTAAAGCCAGAATAAAAGTGAAGTCGCTATACTTGCCCGAAGACAACAACGGGAAGAAGTTAGGTGTCTTCCATGCCAAGGATCTTTGGTAAGGTACCCTTTTTCAGCATTCATCTCCTTTAATATCAGGTCGATTTGTCAATTAAACTTTAATCACTTAGGATTACGAAAGATTAGGAGTAGGGCTTAGGTTTAAGTTGGATGTAAGGAGAAGAAGAGAAACATGAATTATACAGTAATTAAGTAATTTGAGTGTGAAATGAAGCACGAGTAAAATGAAGTAAAGTTGTATTTTATGGGCACCTGAGCTGAACGATTACACTGTACAAGGGTAAGGGCAACCACAATTAGAATGTCTTTACAGGAAGGGCGGGCCAAGCTGAAGAACAATTCCACCTCAGTTCTTCAATAACAAGGTCTCCTGTCTCATTTTCATATTTGTTTGAAGTGACTGTATCCCCTCCTTAAGTTCCCAACTATGTCTACAAGATTTTATTGTGTGGCGGTGATGCTGATTAGGAAGTAAACCATACCCCTGGCCTCTTCCCTGAGCTAGGCCGATCCCGTAGGCAGAGTATGCAACCAATCGGTATCCACTTCACCGTGTTCGTCACAGTACTTAAGGTCTCGGTCAAATTTTATCGTGCTAACGGCCGGTGTTATTAAAGCTATTTGACTCGTTGTAGGGTCCAATTTTCACAAGATCCAAAACAGTTTTATAATTTTGTTAACACTAAGCGTAAATCAGCCTGTTACCCTGCATCGCTATCATTCGAAAACTCTACGGCAAATTCTGATCAGCCAATTGCCGATCTATTTGCCCAGTTTTTCTAGACAACATATTCTGTTTCTTCCTGTCCAAATCCGTCTTATTCAAATGCCATATCCAAGTCGAACTTGATTTTTTGTCCGAGGTTAAGCGAAAGCTCCCTTTTTTTGGATCTCCATAAAGTTAAGCCAGTCTATTCACCGGGTCCGGACGGAGTTCCAGGCTGCGTGCTTAAATACTGTGCTGAAACTCTGTGTAGACCTCTGTACAAATTGTTTACCTTGTCTTTAAAAACATCTCATTTCCCACTTATTTGGAAGGAGTCATTTGTCATTCCCCTTCATAAGAAAGGAAATAAATGCAATACAAGTAAATACAAAGGCATATCCAAATTATCCGCCATCCCAACGCTTTTCGAAAACACTATTACACCCCATTTGCAACATCTTTGTAGATCGATTATATTTCCATGTCAACATGGATTAATAAGGCGAAGATCTACGACGACCTCTTGGAGCTAACGTCTTTTGTAATAAATGGCTTTAGAAGAACATGCAGACTGACGTAGTTTACACTGATTTTAGTAAAGCGTTTGATTCAGTAAATCACTCGCTTCTTGTATTAAAGCTAGACTTATTACGGTTTCCATGTGATCTTCTAACATGGATCTCAAGTTATCTGAGTGGTAGGACTCAACGAGTCCTCTTTAAAAACTCGATCTTTGATTTGATCCGAGTTACTTCAGGCGTCCCACAAGAAAGCCACCTTGGCCCACTTTTTTTTTACTTTATTTATAAACGATCTCCCTCTAGTCTTGACAAAGTCGCGTGTCCTTATGTACGCAGATGACGTTAAGTTATGCCTGCAATATACCGAAATTTCTAGCAGTTCAGACTTACAATCTGACCTAAATGCTTTTCAAACATGGTGTTGTGAAAATCTTTTGGATTTAAATAGCGCTAAGTGAAAAGTAATGACATTTTTTCGGGTGAACCCACAATATGCCACATATACGCTGGGTGGTTGCGCGTTGTCTAGAATTACGCATATTGATGACCTTGGCGTCCTTCTTGTCCTTGCAAAAGAACTTTTTATTATTTGCTCTACGGGGCCTACTCTAGTAGACTTCTCCTAATTAATCTACCATCCTTAGTAAACCGTAGAACGATGCTTGGCACAACTTTTATCTATAAACTTATTCACGGGGATGTGGAGAGTCCCGAGTTACTGGGTCGCATAAGCTTCTCCGTGCCTAATAGAACTACCAGGAACTATGTTTCTCCTACTTTAAATATTTGTAGATCTAACTTTGATATGCATAAACCGTTTAGAGTACTGTGTAACGACTATACTAGACTATACCATATTATTTTTACTACCGACTCTTTGCCAAGCCTAAAAGCATTTATTTTATCTTACTTAGCACAAAATTAGTATTAGTATTAGTCTTGTACGTATTTCTAATCTTAGTCTGTTCGCTTCTACATTGTGCTTTTTAACTTCTCGCGATCTCGTTTTTACGCCTATTAGGCTCTGCGCGTAACAAGCACTGCTTGGTGTCGTAAGGGTTACTTGTTTGCGCTGATCATAGTGCATCAACGTCCGAAAAAAAAAAAAAATATATATATGCCATCGACCACGACCCCGGGAGTTTCTTTTGCACAGGCGTTAAGTTATAACAACGGGACTTATGCCTTAGCAGCTAAGCTGACAGGTCAGCAAACCACTGCTGATACAGTGCGGCAACCAATATTGAACAAGAATCCAGAAACTACTGGCCAACATACAACTGCAAACAATTGTCTAACGGCGTAAAAGCAATGCTGGTAACTATAACCAACACAATGGTAGCAATACAGCAAACGCTGCAGGAACTTATGCGCTCTCAAAATCTCCTTTTGGAGCTATTAATCAAACAGAAACCTGCTTAGATGGTTTCCTTAAAAATATGTATCTGGAATGCGAACGGCATTTCACATCACAAATACGAGCTCTCGTAGTTCCTAGATCATTATGACATTGACGCCATGCTTATATCAGAAACTCACCTAACAAACAAAAACTATGTTCACCGTAATGGCTATACATTTTATGAAACAAACCATCCTGATGGCAAGGCTCATGGCGGTACTGGCATACTGATCAAGAAAGGCATCAGGCACTATGATCACCATCATTTGCAACAGCCTGTATAAACGCTACATCAATACACATCGATACCAGAAGCGGTTTCTTAAACTTATCCGCTGTATACTGCCCTCCACGCTTTTCCATTTCCGAAGATGAATTTGTACAGTTCTTTGACCTATTAGGTGATCATTTTCTAACGGCTAGTGATTACAATGCAAAACACACCCACCCAGACAGCGGTGCTACGCTATAATAACACCAAGAAACAAGCTTGGTCTTATCTCTCCTGGAAAGCCTACATATTGGCCAACAGATCCTAATAAGAAGCCTGACTTGATTGATTTTGCCGTCACAAGAAGAGTGGCCAGAGATCATGTCCACGTGGAACACTTAACAGATCTGTCATCGGATCACTCGCCAATTTTACTTCATCTCTACGATCATCCACAACTTTCAGAACGCATATATTTTCTAACCTCCCGTAAAACAGATTGGCTTAAATACAGAAAGTACGTAAGCACCCATATTGATGGGTGCCAAAAAGAAGAGATTGACAGCTCAGTTGAAGAACTAGTGTCTGTTTTGTCACTAGCTGCACAACACTCCACCCCTATTAACCGGCTTGTAATCCTGAAAACAAGTGTCGGGCTTCTGGGAATATTAACGAACTGCTACTCAATAAGCGAAGGCTTCAATTTCAATTATCTTATTTGCAGCATCTCTCCCAAAACAGCAAATTATATCCACTGTGGAAAGCTAAATCAGGTAAAAAATAAAGCGCCAGGACACGATTTAATCTCCCCTAAAATGATTATAGAATTGCCGAACTGTGCAACCTCAACATTTGCTGATGATAATGCCGTTCTAAGTCGATCTAAGTGCCCCATAAGAGCAACGCAACAGCTATCAGCTCATATCGGGCTTCTAGAGAAATGGCTAGCAGATTGGCGCATAAAGGTTAACGAGCAAAACAGTATACACCGCACCTTTACCCTAAACAGACAAACTTGCGCCCCACTATATCTGAACAACATTCATACTCCACAAACAACTGAAGTAACATATCTTGGAGTGCACCTTGATAGACGGCTTATTTGGCGAAAGCACATCGAAGCTAAAAGAACTCAACTTAAATTAAAAGCAAGAAACCTACATTGGTTCATAAATGCCCGTTCTCCTCTAAAATTGGAGTACAAGGTACTTCTGTTCTCAAGCCGAGTTCTCAAGCCAATTTGGAAATATGGCTCCGAGCTATGGGGAAACGCGTGCGCTAGCAACCTAGAATTAATACAGCGAGCTCAATCAAAGATACTGAGAACTATAACTGGTGCACCGTGGTACATATGGAATGAAAACATTCACATTAGACCCAGCGTTGCCTGGGAGCAATTTCAAATGTTTAACGGCTAACGGTAATCGTTTCTTCTATTATTGTCTTGTATGTGTGTACTCATAATGTAATCAAAAAACATCGAATTTGCACATCATTTGACGAAATTGTTTTTAACAGACTAGACTTGCGTCGTGAAAAAGATTGTTGTGAAATTCTGGAGAATATTTAATTTACGGATATTTAATTTATATATAAAGAGGCTAAAAGCATACATGAAATATTGTTAATCAATGAATAGGCAAAACTTTGCTAAGATTTAATTTAATTAATTTTCAATAATAACGACGAATTTTCAGAGTTGTAATGTTGCTTGTGGGCAACTTTGGGCCATTGCAATATACAATATATATACACCAAAGTATGAGTCCGAAAGAGAAAGGTTTATCAAATGATGACATTGAGAGGATTATCAACTTTAATTGGGGTGCCTCCAGTGACGAAGAAAGTGGTGATGAAATGGAAGATATCTCTGCAGTGCTGGATAAGAATTTAAAAAATATCGTGGACAAAGGAGTATCAATAAAGATTGAATATATTGACAACTTATCTTATCAAGCGATATATTGGAATTTTGTTATACTTGGGAGTAATAAAAGTTCCGCAACTGAAAATGGCTTGGTCAAAAGAAAAAAAAAAAGCTTACTGCTATATCAGATTCAATGCCACGAGGAAGATTTGAAAAAATCAAACAATGTTTACATTTCAACGATAACACTAAAGAATCCAAAAAAGGAGATGTGAATTATGATAAGCTGTACAAGATACGCCCTTTACTAGACATTCCCAAAGAAAGTTTCTGGAAACTACCCCAAGAAGAGCATCAAAGCGTTGATGAGCAAATCATTGCGTACAAAGGTATTCAAATTTAAATTTTATTAGAAAATATATCTTCAATTTAAATTTTGTTTCCAGGTCAATCTTCATATAAGCAATACAATCCAGCTAAGCCTCACAAATGGGGTCAGTTAGTATTTTGATTGCATTGAAGGAAATGGGCATATTTGCAACTGTAACTATCCGCAAAAATAGCATAAGCAATTGCCAACTTCTTTCAGATGCAGAATTGCTGCAACAACAATAAACACTTTTTTATAAGTTACCATACTTACATTTTTAAAATAAATGAAATTAACTGTCACCTAAAGATTTTTCTTTTAGTTTCCCACCACTGCCCAACGTTGCTCACAAGCAACTTCCGGTAGCGCCAAAACTAATGGGCGTGGCGCCTCGAAATTTTTTCTCAAATACTTCTCAGGCCAAAAACAAATAGAATAAAATAAAATTTTTTAATTCTACGAACTTCGGATACGTGCAGACGTGTTTTATTAACGCTCCGGAAAAACAATTAGTCAATCAGTCGAAAACGTTCAAAAAATTAATAAACGCGAGGTTTTGCGTTTCGCGATGCAAATCGCATATCGTAAACTAAAGTTTTATTTAATTAAATAATTAATCTGTACGCACTAACGATAAACAAATGAGTAATAACGTGGATCAGCGCACTCAACGACAAAAACAACAAGACGAAGCCCCTGAAAAAATTCTGTAAGAGCAAGACAAACGTCGTCTTTCTTTGGCCGGTAACAATGCTTATTTTACGGTGACGAGTAATACTCCAAAACCGAAAGTGCTTGAAGGTGCAAGTTTACTGACCGCCGAAAACCAGAGAGCTAGCTCTTGCTCTCCCGCCCTGCTCTTCACCGCTCAAACGCCATGGAGTGAGCAATGCAAGACTCCAACAGAGCTTCTGCCGCCTAGCGCAACAACAACAGCAACTACTACGACTACTACAACGGTCTCTGTCGCCAACAATGCAATAACGACTCCACCCTCTTCTTGTGCTGCAGGTAAAACAACAACACAATCATGTGCAAAAATCGGTGCAAACGGCAAAAACAAAGCTACGGTAGAAGAAGTGACAATTCTGCAAGCGGGTTCGGCCATGCAGACAGGCATGGATCGCTACCTTAATATCTCCAAGCGGAAGCTAACACCCCCAAAAAACTCGGACGGCAATAAGCCAAAAATAAATTATTCCAACAAAGGCCCTGAATATCCCGGGCCATTAGATGAAAATAGATTTTCCATTCTGGCGGAGCCTGAACCAGAGTCCGAACAATTAGCCCCAAGGAAACTAAAGCCCCCACCTATTTTTATTCGGGAGAAGAAATCGAATGCCCTAGTCAACAAAATAGTTGAGCTTGTCGGAAAAGATAACTTTCATGTTATTCCGCTTATGAAAGGGAATATAAGCGAAACTAAACTCCAAACCAAAACCGAAGACGATTTCCGAGCAGTGTCGAAGTACTTAAACGATGCCAAAAAGAATTACTACACGTACCAGCTGAAAAGTTGCAAAGGCTTGCAACTTGTGCTCAAGGGAAAAGAACCCGATGTGACCCCCTCCGAAATTACAGAAGCCATAAAAGAAAACGGTTTTTGCGCAAAAAATGTTATAAACATTATGAACAAAAACAAGAAGCCACAACCACTTTTCAAGGTCGAGCTGGAGCCAGACAGCAGAACTTTGAAAAAAAACGCAGTGCACCCGATCTACAAGTTGCAGTACCTTCTGCACCGTAGGATCACAATGGAAGAGCCGCACAAACGGACCGGGACAGTGCAATGCACAAATTGCCAGTGCAATGCACAAATTGTCATACCAGGGCTTACTGCACCCTCAGGTCAGTATGTGTAGCTTGTGGAAACTGCCACGGCTCCGAACCCTGCCCTGCCAACAAGGAAGACTCTCTCACTAAAAAGTGTGTAAACTGCCAAGGAAACCACACCGCAAACTACAGAGGCTGTCCAGTCTACAAGGTGATGAAAAGTCGGATACAACGAGCGACAACGGCACGCTCCCTGAACACACAAAACACTTACATGAGATCACAAACGACACCGGAAGTTTTCTTCGCAAAAGCAGATCATCATTTGGCCCTTCAATTACCACCAACGGAATGTCTTACGCCAGTGCTCTAAGATCAGGCACAGGTCACATAGAGCAGAAAATTGATAACATCCAGCAGGCCATGGGACAGCCACAACGTAACATGGAATCTATGATGATTACTTTGCAACAAAATATGATGGAATTTATGTCCTTCATGAAAACCACCATACAAACCCTTATGCAAAACCAAAATATCTTGTTACAAATGCTTGCAGCGCAGCAGTCCAAATAAACCATGCCCAGCCTTCGAATAACTCTGTGGAACGCCAACGGTGTTTCACGGCATAAACCTGAAATAACTCAATTTCTGAACGAAAACCACATCGACGTTATGTTGCTGGCAGAAACGCATCTCACCAGCAAATATAACTTTAAAATACGGGGATACACGTTCTACGGCACCGATCATCCAGATGGTAAAGCGCATGGCGGAACTGGCATCTTAATAAGAGACCGCGTCAAACACCACTTTCACCAACGGTTTGCAAAAACTCATCTGCAAGCTACAACGATAAAATTACAGTTGGGCAACTGCAATCTTGCCATTTCCGCTGTCTACTGCCCACCCCGCTTCACAGTCTCCGAAGACCACTTCATGGACTTCCACAATTAACTTGGTGAGCGATTTATAGCAGGACTACGTTTCACCAGACAGCTCTACATACTGGCCTACAGATCCTAGAAAACTACCTGATTTAATTGATTTTGCTGTGACAAAAAACATTTCTCGCAATCTAATATCAGCAAAATCGCTTTTGGATCTATCATCGGACCGCTCACCTGTGCTCTTCTTCAAAGCCCGGAATTAATCGAGCACCCTCGCAGGCTGACGTCGCATAGAACCAACTGGCTGAAGTTCAAAAAGTACGTAAGTTCCCACATTGAACTAACTCCACAGCTCAACATCAAGGAGGACATCGACTGCTATGCCGATGCACTGGAGTCTGTACTCGTCGCAGCAGCCAAAGTCTCAACACCGCAAGGGTGGGAAGGGCACACACACCAACACAAAACTAACCTTGAAATTGAACAGCTTGTTCTGGAGAAAAGACGTTTGAGAAGTGCTTGGCAAACCAGTAGATCGCCATCCTCAAAACAAAGTCTTAAGGAAGCTGGTCGCGGACTTACCAGCGCTTTAAGGCAAGAAGAAGTAAAAGCACAACGCCAGTACATTGTGAAACTTTCACCTAACAGCACTAAGCATCCCTTGTGGAGGGCCCACCCAAATCTAAGCGCGCCGGCCGACACAGTAATTCCCATAAGGGACTCCCAAAATGTTAATCGAACTTCCAAACTGTGCAGTTGAGGTTATTTTTTAAACTCTTTAACGGGATTACACGACTTGGCTATTTTCCAAAAAAATTGAAAAAATCGGTAATCATAATGATCCCAAAGCCAGGAAAATATCATACAATACCAGCTTCGTACAGACTGATAAGTTTACTCTCGTGTCTGTCAAAGCTGCTCGAAAAATGCCTTTTGACGCGCATAATCCCATATCTGAAAGAGCAAAACGTTATTCCAGCACACCAATTTGGCTTTCGAGAAAGCCATGGAACAATAGAGCAAGTCAACAGACTAACAACAGAAATACGGACTGCATTCAAGCTTCGGGAATACTGCGGTGCGGTATTCCTTGACGTTTCACAGGCTTTCGACCGAGTCTGGCTTGATGGCCTTATGCATAAAATCAGAACGATCCTGCCGGGAAACACTCACAGGATACTTGAATCGTACCTTTACAAAGAGCCTACGACTACGCTATGGAGGCTGGAGTTCCCCAAGGTAGCGCCCTTGGTCCAACTCTATGTCTCCTCTACACCGCAGATATTCCCACAAACGAGCGGCTAACTACTTCTACATTCGCAGACGATACCGCGATCATAAGTCGGTCAAATGCCCAATTCAGGCAACAGCACTACTAGCTGATCATCTCGTGGTAGTGGAGAGGTGGTTATCAGACTGGCGTATAAAAATAAATGCGCAAAAGTGTAAACACATAAAGTGTAGGCACATACTCTTAACAGACAAACGTGTCCCCCGCTAACCCTGAATAACACGCCACTTCGACAAGCTGACGATGTCACGTACCTTGGCATCCACCTAGACAGGAGACTTACATGGCGGAGACATATCGAAGCTAAGAAAATTCACCTAAAACTAAAATCAAACAGTCTCCATTGGCTTATAAGCGCGCGCTCCCCCCTCTGCCTAGACTTCAAGGTCCTGCTCTACAATTCAACGCTTAAGCCAGTCTGGACCTACGGTTCCCAATTGTGGGGAAACGCGAGCAGCAGCAACATCGACATTATTCAGCGAGCACAATCAAAAATCCTGAGAACTATCA
The DNA here is from genome assembly GCA_036346975.1 of Drosophila prolongata. NCBI lineage: Eukaryota > Metazoa > Arthropoda > Insecta > Diptera > Drosophilidae > Drosophila > Drosophila prolongata. Next base: position 6,470,875 of record JAYMZC010000320.1, read on the forward strand.
CTGGGGCACCTTGGTATGTTCGGAACGACAACATCCACAGAGATCTTGGCATTCTACCCGTAAAATATGAAATATCAAAACAAAAAGCGTCTTACCACACCAAGCTAACTTCTCATCCAAACCAGCTCGCCAGGGGCCTAGCCAGGGTTTCCAACCGGACCCGATTGCAAAGCAATAACCTTCCAGCTCAGCAATAGTTATTAGAGCCACTAAATCTCGCGCCAGTCACCTTGACTGTCAGATAGTTTTTTTTAATTTAAGATTCTATATACTGATTGTTAGTCTTAATTAGAGATGATCCAATAAATAAAATGCAAAAGTTAAACAAACACGAGGACGGAAGCTAACTTCGGCAAGCCGAAGTTTTAATACCCTTGCAGACTTTGCCGAAATTGCTAAAAATTAAAAAGAAGCGAAAGGAATAAGGTATATTGTTCCTATGGGAGCTATAGGATATAGACGTCCGATCGCCACGCGCTTTTACCCTGATCAAGGTATGCATAAAAAAATACGATTTAGAAAGATTCATGTCAATAGCTTTTACACTGCGCGAAATATATCCGATTGTTCCTATGGGAGACGTCCGATCGGGGCGGTTTTCAAACTCGATCTGCGTACACATGTTTTAGGACGATTGTGAAAGTTTCAGATCGCTAGCTTTTAAACTGAGCTCGCAAACGGTATTGAAACAGACGGACAGACGGACGGACGGACAAACGGACAGACGGACAAACGGACATTGCTATATCGAATCCTCTATTGATCCTGATCAAGAATATATATACTTTATGGGGTCGGAAACGTCTCCTTCAATGCGTTACAAAATTCTGACCAAAATTATAATACCCTCTGCAAGGGTATAAAAAGATTAGCTATAAGTAATCAATTTCATTTTTAAATAGCGGCTGTAGTATGTACTTGTCTGATTGGCAGCAACTTTTACCCTTTTACTTTAAATAAATTAGATAAATTGGCACTCTTTAATGTTATACATACAACAAACGGTCTTAAAACAAACACAACAAAAGTTTTTAAAACTTATCTTAATGTTTCATTTACCCCATACAACTTCTTAAGCACAAAGGTGCGAAATTCGGTACGTTGAGTAGGTTAAGTCCTAATTAATTTTGTTTAAGAAAAAGGAAATCTCTAAGATCCATACGACCATTAAGAAATATTTTTTATCCATAAACATACACCCACATATCTACTTCATAAACATATTTACACTACTCATTTGACACACCCAAAATCATCGGCACCCAAGAGTCGCCAATTAATATAAACATCCTCTGAGTAAACAAATAAAAGAACCCCAAATTGTCGGCTCCCACGAGTGCCCAATTAATGTAAACATCCTCTTGCGTTATAAACAAATGTCCCCAAACTCCAAAAAGCTTTTATCCCCCAATTCTGTGAAATTGCAGACGCAGCTCAAACCTAGATCGCTCTCATGCTCAGTGCTCTCATTTTGGACACTCTCAATTTATCAATCGAGTTCTTTCTCCCAATCGAAGGTTTGATAAGCGTCAGCGTAGTTTATAAGTTTGAGTTTTAAGTTGAATCTTGTAAGGAGCAGACCTATCTCTCCCAATTCGCGTTTACACTATTTTGAAAGTGTTAAATCCCGAATTTGTTATTGGCGCAGCCGGTAGGATATAACTTTTTATACGGTTATATCCTTAGAGAGCCCAAACATCGATCGTCCCAGTGCAATTCTAAACCAGCTATCGCAGTGTCGGTTTGTGTCGCTAATATACGAACGGATACCTCAATTTTTGCAACACGCTGTCGAAGCTCAAGTTGCGAGGTTTTTTAACAAAAAAAAAATAAATCTTGACCCGTGTGACTGTCATGTAACTAAAAAATAAAAAATTTGCAACAACCCGTTTTATTGTAAAAGTTAGTGTCTTTGTTCGTAACACAAGGGTTACTAAAAAATAAAACAACTTAGTTCTCCCCCACCAGTGGTAAGAGACAAGGTATAACAATTTTAAGTCAAATTCAAAATACAAAACTTTTAAAATTGTGAAAAATTTACAAAACTAAATAAAAACCGAAAATGGTAGAACCAGTGCTATTATTATCAGAAAACCATCTAAATCAAGCCCTGAACCAAATCAGGCAAGTGCGGCAATTCGGAGGCAACACGCTCGAACTCAGCCAGTTCATCAGGAGGATAGATTTCATCCTGGAGCTTTACCCCACAACATGTATATGCCAGGCGAGCGTATTCTTCAGTGCGATCGAAATGCAGCTTCACGGAGATGCCCGTAGATTCACGGATATCTCAACTATCAACAGCCAGATGCTGGAGGGACTTAAGGAACGCCCTCATCAACTAATACAAAACCCAGACGCCCTGCGAATAACTACTAAGACGTCTGAATAACACCACCTTTCCTGGGTGTATACGTAAGTTCGTTGAGGACATTGAGTCCAAATCTTTTATAATATTAAATAAATTAGCTTTCGAAAATACGGCTGCAAGTACAATTTTATACACACATGCTCTTAATAATACAGTTAAAGATGTAATTATGAAAAAATTGCCAGACAGACTTTTTATGACATTGGCTAGGTATGATATTACTAATGCTAGTAAACTAAAAAGTGTAGCGCAACAAGAAGGTTGTTATGAAACATTTTATTCAGATCGAACAAAGAATACACAAACTCAAAACCAAGATAAGAGAAATTATCAATCCCAAAATACTAATAATAATAATAAACAAGAAAGGAAAGCTAACTTCGGGCGGAGCCGAAGCTGATATACCCTTGCAGAATACTCTGTAAATTATATTCTCCAAAATTATTCATATGATGCATTCTTAATACTCATAAAAAATCCCAACTTCCTAACTTTAAAAACACCAAAGTTATGGCATTTCCAATTGTTCAGTTATATGGCAGCTATAGGATATAGTCGGCCGATCCATATGAAATTTGGTATGTCGGATTAATTGGCCAAAAATTAAACCCATAGGAAATCCCAACTTTCTAACACCAAAGTTATGGCATTTCCGATCAATCAGTTATATGGCAGCTATAGAATATAGTAGGCCGATCCTTATGAAATTTGGTAGGCCGGATTGATTGGCCAAATATAAGACCCATAGAAAATCTCAACTTCCTAACTAAACAAATACCAAAGTTATTGCATTTCCAATCGTTCAGTTATATGGCAGCTATAGGATATAGTCTGCCGATCCTTATGAAATTTGATAGGTCGATTTGATTGTTCAAAAGTAAAACCCATAGAAAATCCCAACTTCCTAACTTAACAAACACCATTTCCGATCAATCAGTTATATGGCAGCTATAGGATATAGTTGGACGATCCCGGCCGATCCGACATATATACTGCGTGCAAAGGAAAGAAGGGTGTGTGCAAAGTTTTAATTCGATATCTTTAAAACTGAGAGACTAGTTCGCGTAGAAACAGACAGACGGACAGACGGTCAGACGGTCAGACGGACAGACGGACATGGCTATATCAACTCAGGAGGTGATCCTGATCAAGAATATATATACTTTATAGGGTCGGAGATGTCTCCTTCACTGCGTTGCACACTTTTGACCAAAATTATAAAACCCTCTGCAAGCGTATAACAACAAAACTACAATTCCCAAAACCAATACAGACAGCAAAATAATTATTCCCCAAATCAATATAAACCGCAGGCTAGTATAAGCCAACATAAGCCTAATTATAATAAAAACGAAGACGGAAGCTAACTTCGGCAAGCCGAAGTTTTAATACCCTTGCAGACTTTGCCGAAATTGCTAAAAATGAACAAGAAAGGAAAGCTAACTTCGGGCGGAGCCGAATTTGATATACCCTTGCAGAATACTCTGTAAATTATATTCTCCAAAATTATTCATATGATGCATTCTTAATACTCATAAAAAATCCCAACTTCGTAACTTTAAAAACACCAAAGTTATGGCATTTCCAATTGTTCAGTTATATGGCAGCTATAGGATATATCGATCCTTATGAAATTTGGTAGGTCGTATTGATTGGCCAAATATAAAACCCATAGATAATCCCAGCTTCCTAACTTTACAAACACCAAAGTTATGGCATTTCCGATCAATCAGTTATATGGCAGCTATAGGATATAGTTGGCCGATCCCGGCCGTTCCGACATATATACTGCGTGCAAAGGAAAGAAGGGTGTGTGCAAAGTTTCAATTCGATAGCTTTAAAACTGAGAGACTAGTTTGCGTAGAAACAGACAGACGGACAGACAGACGGACAGACAGACGGACAGACAGACGGACAGACAGACGGACAGACGGACATGGCTATATCAACTCAGGAGGTGATCCTGATCAAGAATATATATACTTTATAGGGTCGGAGATGTCTCCTTCACTGCGTTGCACACTTTTGACCAAAATTATAATACCCTCTGCAAGGGTATAAAAAGTAGAGAAAACAAGAACGGAAAGCTAACTTTGGGCGGAGCCGAAGTTGATATACCCTTGCAGAATACTCTGTAAATTATATTCTCCAAAATTATTCATATGATGCATTCTTAATACTCATAAAAAATCCCAACCTCCTAACTTTAAAAACACCAAAGTTATGGCATTTCCAATCGTTCAGTTATATGGCAGCTATAGGATATAGTCGGCCGATCCTTATGAAATTTGATAGGTCGGATTGATTGGCTAAAAATTAAACCCATAGCAAATCCCAGCTTCCTAACTTAACAAATACCAAAGTTATTGCATTTCCAATCGTTCAGTTATATGGCAGCTATAGGATATAGTCTGCCGATCCTTATGAAATTTGATAGGTCGATTTGATTGTCCAAAAGTAAAACCCATAGAAAATCCCAACTTCCTAACTTAACAACCACCAAAGTTATTGCATTTCCGATCAATCAGTTATATGGCAGCTATAGGATATAGTCGGCCGATCCCGGCCGTTCCGATATATATACTGCGTGCAAAGGAAAGAAGGGTGTGTGCAAAGTTTTAATTCGATAGCTTTAAAACTGAGAGACTAGTTTGCGTAGAAACAGACAGACGGACAGACGGACATGGCTATATCAACTCAGAAGGTGATCCTGATCAAGAATATATATACTTTATAGGGTCGGAGATGTTTCCTTCACTGCGTTGCACACTTTTGACCAAAATTATAATACCCTCTGCAAGGGTATAAAAATAAGGTATATTGTTCCTATGGGAGCTATAGGATATAGACGTCCGATCGTCACGCGCTTTTACCCTAATCAAGGTATGCATAAAAAAATAAGATTTGGAAAGATTAATGTTAATAGCTTTTACACTGCGCGAAATATCTTCCATTCTTGCAAGTTATATCCAATTGTTCCTATAGGGGCTATAGGATATAGACGTCCGATCGTCACGCGCCTTTACACTAATCAAGGTATGCATAAAAAAAATACGATTTGGAAAGATTCACTTCAATTGCTTATATACTGTGCGAAATATCCTAAAAATCATTACATTTTAACCGATTTCACCATATTGTTCCTCTAGGAGCTATAAGATATAAACGTCCAACGACAAGCGCTTTTACCCTGATCAAGGTATCCATAAAAAAAATAAGATTTGGAAAGATTTATGTTAATAGCTTTTACACTGCGCGAAATATCTTCCATTATTGCAAGTTATATTCGATTGTTCCTATGGGAGCTATAGGATATAGACATCCGATCGGGGCGGTTTTCAAACTTGATCTGCGTACACATGTTTTAGGACGACTGTGAAAGTTTCAGATCGCTAGGTTTTAAACTGAGCTCGCAAACGGTATTGAAACAGACGGACAGACGGACGGACGGACAAACGGACAAAAGGACATTGCTATATCGAATCCTGTATTGATCCTGATCAAGAATATATATACTTTATGGGGACGGAAACGTCTCCTTCACTGCGTTACAAAATTCTGACCAAAATTATAATACCCTCTGCAAGGGTATAAAAGATTAGCTATAAGTAATCAATTTCATTTTTAAATAGCGGCTGTAGTATGTACTTGTCTGATTGGCAGCAACTTTTACCCTGAGCAAGGTATACATAAATAAATTAGATAAATTGCATAGTTTCATGTCAATAGCATTTATTCTGCAAAATTGTCATATACAAATAAAACGAGGACGGAAGCTAACATCGGCAAGCCGAAGTTTTAATACCCTTGCAGACTTTGCCGAACTTGCTAAAAGTGAAAAAGTAGCGAAAGGAATAAGGTATACATAAGTAAACTAGATTTGCATCGTTTCAAGTCAATTGCTATTATACTGCAAAAATGTCATATACGAATAGAAAACAAGAGAGAACGCTATAGTCGAGTGCCTCGACTATTAGATACCCGGTACTCAGCTAAACAACTTAATAAAAATATGCCTTCTTGTATGTTTTTTTTTTTTTTTTTTTTTTTTTTTAACATAATGTAAATTATAGTGACCACAGGAAAAAAGGACAAAAAGTTCAAATTATCAATTTGAATTCAGCGATCTCTTAATGCTGGCAGCTTTACAGCACGAGCATCAGCACCAGCGCTGCTTTAGCGCAGGCAGCTTTTGTCCTGCACCAGCAGCTGTGTTTATGTTTATGTTTTTGAGTGCAATAAATTGACTAGAAATATTAAACATACATACTTATATACATACATACTATATTAAAGTCTAAATGTTTGCACAACACGAGTAACGTGTATAGCGAATAGCTTTCTTTGAAAGGAGTTATCTTTGCCGGGCAATTGCAACTGTGTACAATGTAAATACATACATATGTATGTAAATGCTTACATACATACACACATACGCCATTGTTTGACTCAGACCTCCAATTTGGCTAACTTGATTTGATTTGCATAGTTCTTGGGATATAGTTCGGTATTCACAAATGAAAACCATCGCAATTTCCTTTAATAGAAATCCTTATCGAGAATTAACGTTGACTCTGTTGAGCACCTTGGCCAGCTGTTCCAAAGTCATCCGTTAGATGGCGCCATGAAAGGCGGAAATGTAGGCGTTAGCCAGGCTTAAGCGTTTAATGGGTTTTTGGGCGTTAGAGTGGGCGTGGCAAACTTTTATTAGGCCAATCGATATTTATTGACGAAACAAATACATATCAATTAAAATTTTCATATCATCAAAACTGTGGCCACAGCTTGTGGCTTGTGGGCGTCAGAGGGGCGTGGCACCATTTTGAAACAAACTTGCGCTGCGTAGGAACTCCTAAAATCTACATGCAAAATGCCAATCTTCTAGTTTCCGAGATCTCAGCGTTCATACGGACAGACAGACAGAGGGACAGACGGACATGGCTAGATCGATTCGGCTAGTGATCCTGAACAAGAATATATATACTTTATAGGGTCGGAAACGCTTCCTTCTACCTGTTACATACTTTTGCACGAATACAATATACCCTTTTACTCTACGAGTAACGGGTATAAATAAAAAAGATGAATGTCAATAGATTTTGATATCCGATTGTTCCTATGGGAGCTTTACGATATGACGTTCAATCGGGGTCGCTTTTTAAGCTTGATCTGCGTACACATGTTTTAGAACGACTGTGAAAGTTTCAGACCGCTAGCTTTTAAACAGAGCTCGCAAACGTTATTGAAACAGACGGAAAGACGGACATGGCTATATCGACTCTCCTATTGAAACGTCTCCTTCACTGCGTTACAAACGTTATTATAATACCCTGTGCAAGGGTATAAAAAGGTTAAAGATGCTGTCAAAATGGCGACCGTAGCTGGGCACCCTTTCTCCAGAAGTGGTATGTCCCCCGATGCTGAAGATACTCCTCAGACTCTAGTTAATCAGAACAAAGGATTGGCAGCATTTGACAAAATATTGGAAAGGTGCAGCTGAAAAGGTCAAAGAGGCACACCCGATCTTTGAAAGCTCTTCCAAAGCAATCACGACAGTTCGCAAGCATGACGAAAATAATATTTTTCTTTTAACAGTTTGATAGTCTTTATAGTCTTCATCTCCAGAATAAATTGCAGTGGTGATACAACTGCAATTTATTCTGGAGATGAAGACTATAAAGACTATCAAACTGTTAAAAGAAAAATATTATTTTCGTCATGCTTGCGAACTGTCGTGATTGCTTTGGAAGAGCTTTCAAAGATCGGGTGTGCCTCTTTGACCTTTTCAGCTGCACCTTTCCAATATTTTGTCAAATGCTGCCAATCCTTTGTTCTGATTAACTAGAGTCTGAGGAGTATCTTCAGCATCGGGGGACATACCACTTCTGGAGAAAGGGTGCCCAGCTACGGTCGCCATTTTGACAGCATCTTTAACCTTTTTATACCCTTGCACAGGGTATTATAATAACGTTTGTAACGCAGTGAAGGAGACGTTTCAATAGGAGAGTCGATATAGCCATGTCCGTCTTTCCGTCTGTTTCAATAACGTTTGCGAGCTCTGTTTAAAAGCTAGCGGTCTGAAACTTTCACAGTCGTTCTAAAACATGTGTACGCAGATCAAGCTTAAAAAGCGACCCCGATTGAACGTCATATCGTAAAGCTCCCATAGGAACAATCGGATATCAAAATCTATTGACATTCATCTTTTTTATTTATACCCGTTACTCGTAGAGTAAAAGGGTATATTGTATTCGTGCAAAAGTATGTAACAGGTAGAAGGAAGCGTTTCCGACCCTATAAAGTATATATATTCTTGTTCAGGATCACTAGCCGAATCGATCTAGCCATGTCCGTCTGTCCCTCTGTCTGTCTGTCCGTATGAACGCTGAGATCTCGGAAACTAGAAGATTGGCATTTTGCATGTAGATTTTAGGAGTTCCTACGCAGCGCAAGTTTGTTTCAAAATGGTGCCACGCCCCTCTGACGCCCACAAGCCACAAGCTGTGGCCACAGTTTTGATGATATTATGAAAATTTTAATTGATATGTATTTGTTTCGTCAATAAATATCGATTGGCCTAATAAAAGTTTGCCACGCCCACTCTAACGCCCAAAAACCCATTAAACGCTTAAGCCTGGCTAACGCCTACATTTCCGCCTTTCATGGCGCCATCTAACGGATGACTTTGGAACAGCTGGCCAAGGTGCTCAACAGAGTCAACGTTAATTCTCGATAAGGATTTCTATTAAAGGAAATTGCGATGGTTTTCATTTGTGAATACCGAACTATATCCCAAGAACTATGCAAATCAAATCAAGTTAGCCAAATTGGAGGTCTGAGTCAAACAATGGCGTATGTGTGTATGTATGTAAGCATTTACATACATATGTATGTATTTACATTGTACACAGTTGCAATTGCCCGGCAAAGATAACTCCTTTCAAAGAAAGCTATTCGCTATACACGTTACTCGTGTTGTGCAAACATTTAGACTTTAATATAGTATGTATGTATATAAGTATGTATGTTTAATATTTCTAGTCAATTTATTGCACTCAAAAACATAAACATAAACACAGCTGCTGGTGCAGGACAAAAGCTGCCTGCGCTAAAGCAGCGCTGGTGCTGATGCTCGTGCTGTAAAGCTGCCAGCATTAAGAGATCGCTGAATTCAAATTGATAATTTGAACTTTTTGTCCTTTTTTCCTGTGGTCACTATAATTTACATTATGTTAAAAAAAAAAAAAAAAAAAAAAAAAAAACATACAAGAAGGCATATTTTTATTAAGTTGTTTAGCTGAGTACCGGGTATCTAATAGTCGAGGCACTCGACTATAGCGTTCTCTCTTGTTTTCTATTCGTATATGACATTTTTGCAGTATAATAGCAATTGACTTGAAACGATGCAAATCTAGTTTACTTATGTATACCTTATTCCTTTCGCTACTTTTTCACTTTTAGCAAGTTCGGCAAAGTCTGCAAGGGTATTAAAACTTCGGCTTGCCAATGTTAGCTTCCGTCCTCGTTTTATTTGTATATGACAATTTTGCAGAATAAATGCTATTGACATGAAACTATGCAATTTATCTAATTTATTTATGTATACCTTGCTCAGGGTAAAAGTTGCTGCCAATCAGACAAGTACATACTACAGCCGCTTTTTAAAAATGAAATTGATTACTTATAGCTAATCTTTTATACCCTTGCAGAGGGTATTATAATTTTGGTCAGAATTTTGTAACGCAGTGAAGGAGACGTTTCCGTCCCCATAAAGTATATACATTCTTGATCAGGATCAATACAGGATTCGATATAGCAATGTCCTTTTGTCCGTCTGTCCGTTTGTCCGTCCGTCCGTCTGTCCGTCTGTTTCAATACCGTTTGCGAGCTCAGTTTAAAACCTAGCGATCTGAAACTTTCACAGTCGTCCTAAAACATGTGTACGCAGATCAAGTTTGAAAACCGCCCCGATCGGATGTCTATATCCTATAGCTCCCATAGGAACAATCGAATATAACTTGCAATAATGGAAGATATTTCGCGCAGTGTAAAAGCTATTAACATAAATCTTTCCAAATCTTATTTTTTTTATGGATACCTTGATCAGGGTAAAAGCGCTTGTCGTTGGACGTCTATATCTTATAGCTCCTAGAGGAACAATATGGTGAAATCGGTTAAAATGTAATGATTTTTAGGATATTTCGCACAGTATATAAGCAATTGAAGTGAATCTTTCCAAATCGTATTTTTTTTATGCATACCTTGATTAGTGTAAAGGCGCGTGACGATCGGACGTCTATATCCTATAGCCCCTATAGGAACAATTGGATATAACTTGCAAGAATGGAAGATATTTCGCGCAGTGTAAAAGCTATTAACATTAATCTTTCCAAATCTTATTTTTTTATGCATACCTTGATTAGGGTAAAAGCGCGTGACGATCGGACGTCTATATCCTATAGCTCCCATAGGAACAATATACCTTATTTTTATACCCTTGCAGAGGGTATTATAATTTTGGTCAAAAGTGTGCAACGCAGTGAAGGAAACATCTCCGACCCTATAAAGTATATATATTCTTGATCAGGATCACCTTCTGAGTTGATATAGCCATGTCCGTCTGTCCGTCTGTCTGTTTCTACGCAAACTAGTCTCTCAGTTTTAAAGCTATCGAATTAAAACTTTGCACACACCCTTCTTTCCTTTGCACGCAGTATATATATCGGAACGGCCGGGATCGGCCGACTATATCCTATAGCTGCCATATAACTGATTGATCGGAAATGCAATAACTTTGGTGGTTGTTAAGTTAGGAAGTTGGGATTTTCTATGGGTTTTACTTTTGAACAATCAAATCGACCTATCAAATTTCATAAGGATCGGCAGACTATATCCTATAGCTGCCATATAACTGAACGATTGGAAATGCAATAACTTTGGTATTTGTTAAGTTAGGAAGCTGGGATTTGCTATGGGTTTAATTTTTAGCCAATCAATCCGACCTATCAAATTTCATAAGGATCGGCCGACTATATCCTATAGCTGCCATATAACTGAACGATTGGAAATGCCATAACTTTGGTGTTTTTAAAGTTAGGAGGTTGGGATTTTTTATGAGTATTAAGAATGCATCATATGAATAATTTTGGAGAATATAATTTACAGAGTATTCTGCAAGGGTATATCAACTTCGGCTCCGCCCAAAGTTAGCTTTCCGTTCTTGTTTTCTCTACTTTTTATACCCTTGCAGAGGGTATTATAATTTTGGTCAAAAGTGTGCAACGCAGTGAAGGAGACATCTCCGACCCTATAAAGTATATATATTCTTGATCAGGATCACCTCCTGAGTTGATATAGCCATGTCCGTCTCTCCGTCTGTCTGTCCGTCTGTCTGTCCGTCTGTCTGTCCGTCTGTCTGTCCGTCTGTCTGTCCGTCTGTCTGTCCGTCTGTCTGTTTCTACGCAAACTAGTCTCTCAGTTTTAAAGATATCGAATTGAAACATTGCACACACCCTTCTTTCCTTTGCACGCAGTATATATGTCGGAACGGCCGGGATCGGCCAACTATATCCTATAGCTGCCATATAACTAATTGATCGGAAATCCCATAACATTGGTGTTTTTAAAGTTAGGAAGCTGGGATTTCCTATGGGTTTTATATTTGGCCAATTAATCCGACCTACCAAATTTCATAAGGATCGGCCGACTATATCCTATAGCTGCCATATAACTGATTGATCGGAAATGCCATAACTTTGGTGTTTGTAAAGTTAGGAAGCTGGGATTTTCTATGGGTTTTATATTTGGCCAATCAATACGACCTACCAAATTTCATAAGGATCGATATATCCTATAGCTGCCATATAACTGAACAATTGGAAATGCCATAACTTTGGTGTTTTTAAAGTTACGAAGTTGGGATTTTTTATGAGTATTAAGAATGCATCATATGAATAATTTTGGAGAATATAATTTACAGAGTATTCTGCAAGGGTATATCAAATTCGGCTCCGCCCGAAGTTAGCTTTCCTTTCTTGTTCATTTTTAGCAATTTCGGCAAAGTCTGCAAGGGTATTAAAACTTCGGCTTGCCGAAGTTAGCTTCCGTCTTCGTTTTTATTATAATTAGGCTTATGTTGGCTTATACTAGCCTGCGGTTTATATTGATTTGGGGAATAATTATTTTGCTGTCTGTATTGGTTTTGGGAATTGTAGTTTTGTTGTTATACCCTTGCAGAGGGTTTTATAATTTTGGTCAAAAGTGTGCAACGCAGTGAAGGAGACATCTCCGACCCTATAAAGTATATATATTCTTGATCAGGATCACCTCCTGAGTTGATATAGCCATGTCCGTCTGTCCGTCTGACCGTCTGACCGTCTGACCGTCTGTCCGTCTGTCTGTTTCTACGCGAACTAGTCTCTCAGTTTTAAAGATATCGAATTAAAACTTTGCACACACCCTTCTTTCCTTTGCACGCAGTATATATGTCGGATCGGCCGGGATCGTCCAACTATATCCTATAGCTGCCATATAACTGATTGATCGGAAATGCCATAACTTTGGTGTTTGTTAAGTTAGGAAGTTGGGATTTTCTATGGGTTTTACTTTTGAACAATCAAATCGACCTATCAAATTTCATAAGGATCGGCAGACTATATCCTATAGCTGCCATATAACTGAACGATTGGAAATGCAATAACTTTGGTATTTGTTTAGTTAGGAAGTTGAGATTTTCTATGGGTCTTATATTTGGCCAATCAATCCGGCCTACCAAATTTCATAAGGATCGGCCTACTATATTCTATAGCTGCCATATAACTGATTGATCGGAAATGCCATAACTTTGGTGTTAGAAAGTTGGGATTTCCTATGGGTTTTATTTTTGGCCAATTAATCCGACATACCAAATTTCATATGGATCGGCCGACTATATCCTATAGCTGCCATATAACTGAACAATTGGAAATGCCATAACTTTGGTGTTTTTAAAGTTAGGAAGTTGGGATTTTTTATGAGTATTAAGAATGCATCATATGAATAATTTTGGAGAATATAATTTACAGAGTATTCTGCAAGGGTATATCAGCTTCGGCTCCGCCCGAAGTTAGCTTTCCTTTCTTGTTTATTATTATTATTAGTATTTTGGGATTGATAATTTCTCTTATCTTGGTTTTGAGTTTGTGTATTCTTTGTTCGATCTGAATAAAATGTTTCATAACAACCTTCTTGTTGCGCTACACTTTTTAGTTTACTAGCATTAGTAATATCATACCTAGCCAATGTCATAAAAAGTCTGTCTGGCAATTTTTTCATAATTACATCTTTAACTGTATTATTAAGAGCATGTGTGTATAAAATTGTACTTGCAGCCGTATTTTCGAAAGCTAATTTATTTAATATTATAAAAGATTTGGACTCAATGTCCTCAACGAACTTACGTATACACCCAGGAAAGGTGGTGTTATACAGACGTCTTAGTAGTTATTCGCAGGGCGTCTGGGTTTTGTATTAGTTGATGAGGGCGTTCCTTAAGTCCCTCCAGCATCTGGCTGTTGATAGTTGAGATATCCGTGAATCTCCGGGCATCTCCGTGAAGCTGCATTTCGATCGCACTGAAGAATACGCTCGCCTGGCATATACATGTTGTGGGGTAAAGCTCCAGGATGAAATCTATCCTCCTGATGAACTGGCTGAGTTCGAGCGTGTTGCCTCCGAATTGCCGCACTTGCCTGATTTGGTTCAGGGCTTGATTTAGATGGTTTTCTGATAATAATAGCACTGGTTCTACCATTTTCGGTTTTTATTTAGTTTTGTAAATTTTTCACAATTTTAAAAGTTTTGTATTTTGAATTTGACTTAAAATTGTTATACAACTGCAATTTATTCTGGAGATGAAGACTATAAAGACTATCAAACTAGTTTTATATTTTTCAATAAAGGGAAGCCGAATACGGAGGAAACTTGGGGGCACTGGTTGCAAAACACTATTTTTGTGTCAAACCAAGATAATACATTAGAACATATGTTTTTCTATTGAGGCCCAACCACAGCAAGGAAGACTCCTACGGCTGAACATATAAAGTTGAACTTATAGAGAGATCGTGTTACGATCAAGCGACAGCTTAGCTTGTCGGCCTGTGTGAATTATTTTGATTACTCAGGCACATTTAATATTTATTGTAGAAAGGGAAAAACATTTCAAGAAACACCCCCAATAACGATTAGCTTATGCCAGCAAAAAGGTTACAAACCATCGGACTCCTCTACCTCCGTCCAAATACTATAGGACTGTGCAACGAAAATGATTATACGCTTGACCCGATCGTTAGCGATTTTGGGATCTCTATCGAACAATTGCTTTTGATCAAATAATATTCTAGTCGCGGTAAAAGCTTCATGGTTTTATCTGCTGTTTTTACGACGCTCTTCCTAATGATCCTATGGTCGTCCGCTACCTAAGACTTCTAAATAAATTTTGATAATGTTTCCCCTCCAAAAAAGGTAAGGCCTTAACCGCACCATCCTGCCAATAATATTATGTTTCATTCTTGACCATTAACAAGTAATTTATCTTTCAGAATCGTTATCAAAGGGTTCACTCATCACGTATCCTGAAAACACCAAGGCTGATTCAGACACAGGTGGTCATGTACTCCACAATATTTACAACCCTCCCGGTAAGGACAATGTTTATAGACTCAATTTTTTTTTGTTGAGCTAGAGTCCTCAGTAAATATAGTCTCTCCTTAACGCCGAGATGACGCCGTAAGGTATTATAATTGCCAAGATTTTGGATATACCAAAACTAACTTTATCTTGCCTTTCAAATGAATCTCGAGATGCAGCTTTCTCCGCTATATCTCAGGACCTATTTAGGTGTATTAATGCCCAATTTTTTAAAGACATTGATCGCCGCTAGTGTGATGCCCCTTTTCCTGCTTAGAGTGGATTCTCTGGATAACATGCATTTCAAGATACCCATTATTCTTCTCACTCACACTAGAATTCTTATCCTAGTGCCTGCTTTCTTATTTCTCCTATACTCTAAATGATCTCAATGATAATGAATATGATGGAGTTTCTTATGAACCACCTTACTGGCACTTCGCCTTTAACTGCTTAAAAAAACCAAAGTCAGGTCTAATCCTGAAATTTGCTTCTAATTTTGGAACGCCAATGGACTCACTAGCAAAAGTCTCAAAGTAGAGCACTTCGTTAACATAAATTCAATTGATGTTATGCTAATTAATGAAACACATTTCAACAATTGTTCACATTTTAAGATTTTTGGCTTTGACCTTTTTACGGCCAATCAGCCATCTACGAGAAGGCGCTGTCATTTTAGCCCTCTCCCACCTACAATACTCTTACACCTTAACTGCGAAATTTGAGGCTACTGCAATTATTTTAAGCACAGGCTTGGGCAACTTGGTAATGGCATAAGGCTAGATCAAGTCATGTATTCTAATCTGCACATCTTCCATCTGAAATCAGAATCAGCTAAAATTACGCCTTTATAAGTCCTGGAATATCGGCTCTGGTTAGACAGAAGCGATCACTGAATCTATATTAAGAAAAGCGCTTTACGAAGCTTTGTCCGACTTTTTTCTCGGTAAACTTAGTGCTATAGATCCTAATGCTGATCGAAATGCACTCGTGGGCTTAAGGGGCAGCCACCGTGTGGATGGAAAAATTACCAAAGCCTTGTCAGTGGCAGCTATATCGTTCTTAAAGGGCATCTTCAATGCCATGATAGTTATTTCATATTATTGTCAAGATTTTGGAGCAATGGATCCGAAAGAGCAAACTTCGGCAAACCAAAGTTTCTATACCCTTGCAGTTATTACAAAACGACAACATTTCGATTTATATGCCTATTTTACTGAAAACAATGAAGATCTTTGGATTTTGTGCTGCATTTGTGCTGCAACTTAAAGCGTAATTCTAATATAGTAAATAATTACTAAATCTCAAAGGAATATTTTGATAAATAGAAAAACAGCAAAATTAATTTTTTATATTTTTTGATTTTCTTTTGGGAGCTATATGATATAGTGACATATCCATAGCACCACAAACCTGTATGTCAACAAGCCAATGGGAAATTTCCATGTTATTAAAACTTCAGACTAAACAATTAGAACGAGCCGCTGTTCTGACTATCGGTCCGTTCCCACGATTCAGGATACTCAGATTTAGGGACCGAAATCATAAACAAGATGAGAACAAAGAACGGTCCTCAGTACAATTACGAAAGTCACTCAATAAACACTAAAGCCACTCATTAAAAAGCTCCAAAGCTCAGAGCCCAAGTTTGATCGTAAATAAATTAGGACTTAGGAAGGGAGTTCAGTTTGAGACTTCTAACTATCAGGTCGGTGTTTTTTTAAATATTTAATAAAATTTTATCGGTTTGATTAAAATAAAATTAAGTTTTTTTATAACAAACTTACTGTACGAATATTTATTTATAAAGATGTCTGATTTCAAAAACCATGAAGCTATGTCGATTTTACGCTGCAGTTTGGCATCGTTTTTATCGCAGCCATATGATATTGTTGTCCGATCTTGACAAAACTAAAATTTTAGTTCTGATATAATAAATAATTACTATATCTCAAAAGAATATTTTAATATATGATATAGAGTCCGTTTTTAATTTATTGAAACCGTAATTCCATAGTATTTATTACCAAATCCTAAAGAATAAAACAAAATTAAAAACAACAAAGTTAAACTTTTTTTAATTTTTTAAAAACAACAAATTTAAATCAAGAAAGGAAGTTATACCCTTGCAGTTATTACAAAACGACTATATTTCGATATTTATGCCTACATTATTAAAAACAAGAGAGAACGCTAGGACAGACAGACGACAGACAGACGGACAGACAGACGGACAGACAGACGGACAGACAGACGGACAGACAGACGGACAGACAGACGGACAGACAGACGGACAGACAGACGGACAGACAGACGGACAGACAGACGGACAGACAGACGGACAGACAGACGGACAGACAGACGGACAGACAGACAGACGGACAGACAGACGGACAGACAGACGGACAGACAGACGGACAACAGACGGACAGACAGACGGACAGACAGACGGACAGACAGACGGACAGACAGACGGACAGACAGACGGACAGACAGACGGACAGACAGACGGACAGACAGACGGACAGACAGACGGACAGACGGACATGGCTAGATCGACTCGGCTAGTGATCCTGATCAAGAATATATATACTTTATAGGGTCGGAAACGCTTCCTTCTAGCTGTTACATACTTTTGCACGAATACAATATACCCATTTACTCTACGAGTAACGGGTATAAAAAGGGATACTTTCGCAGCCTTTAACAATTTTTCCTATCTCCTTTAAGATATAGACTTCCGAGCGGCAAGCGCTCGTAAATAAATAAGAATTGGATTGATTAAGGTACTCATAAAAAAATAAGATTTGGAAAGATTTAAGTCAATAGCTTTTACACTGCGCAAAATATCTTCCATTCTTGCAAGCTATATCCGATTGTTCCTATGGGAGCTATAGGATATAGACATCCGATCGGGGCGGTTTTCAAACTTGATCTGCGTACACTTGTTTTAGGACGACTGTGAAAGTTTCAGATCGCTAGCTTTAAAACTGAGCTGGAAAAATTTATGTCAATAGCTTATACACTGCGCGAAATATTCTAAAAAACATGAAATTTTAACCGATTTCACCGTATTGTTCTTATGGGAGCTATAGGATATAGACGTCCGATCAGCATGCGCTTTGACCTTGATGAAGGAATGCATAAAAAAATACGATTTGAAAAAATTTATAGCAATAGCTTTTACACAGCGCGAAATATTCTAAAAAACATAATATTTTGACCGATTTTACCCTATTGTTCTCGGTCTGAGGAACTTGTGAGATGGTTCTGAAGCCGCCTAGCTGGGGCGACCGAGCGGGTCGCAGGTTGCGGATAGCGGACGACCTCACTCGAGGCCAACTGCGAATAAGCTGGCGGTGGAAATCAAACACGGAATCGTGGACGAAAACCCCAGCAAATAAGCAGTCCCGGACAACCAGCGGGTATCTTGCAACGAGGCAGTACCGACGATGCGATTTGTTCGGCCGCATCTAAACAGTTGCTTTACACAAACCCAATATCCCCCACACACCACCTACCCACTTCCTCTCCCAAACAACATCTCACTCCGGGCCGGACTACGGTGTAATCCGGACCGTGCCAAGAGTCAGCCTGGCTGGGGGCCCGGATCAACAACTAGCCCAGTCTCAAACGGTGGGCTCAGGGAGATGGCGACCCCCTGTTCTATCTACCGCCTTACCCGGGTAACGCGGATCTCTGCCCGGGCGGACCTTTCCCCTTCTCCGCAGCTCGTGGGACCAACTATGGAAACAACACATAAAAACACAAACAAAAAAACGGAGACGGGAACTCCACAAAAACCCGGCGCTGCAAAGACGAACGATGGTTCCACTGCAAGCACCAGTAGGGCTCAGAAAGGGCCCCATCCCAAACTAGGGATGTCGGGGGACAGAAAGACTGTCGCTAACGCCTCTGCTATGTGCGCATCTGCGCCAAAACCAGTGGTAGGCGCAGCAAAGTCGATCGGGTCACCCGCTGGTGCAAAGAAGAATTTTACATACGCAGAGAGACGGACTGCCGCCCAAACCCTGCGCTCACATGCCAGAAGCACTGTCGCCACGCCTTCGCCCGAATGGCTAAAGAAGGTAGAGTGGGCAAGGACGGTGTTTCCCAACTATGGGCAAGAGAAGCCCCAACAAGAAGGTGCTCAGGCGAAGAGGCAAAGCTCCATAGAGCTGCCCGGCCCGTCGGCGAAGAGATCGAAGATCCAGCCGTCGGTCTCCTTTGCCGAGATCACCAAAGATCGGGTCCTACTTGGACTCATAGATAGGGAAAATCCGGAGAACAGGATCCCCAGAAACAAATGGAAGGCGGTTGAGTCCAAGCTGTCACTCATTTGCCTGCGTATGGTACGCGAGAAGCCCGGTTCAGCGCCTTGCTGTATGGACGCGGGCTGGTACCAGGGCAGTGTAAAAGTGGTGGCCTGCGATAATCAGCGATCAGCTGACCTATATAAACAGGCGGTAGCTCAGCTCGGTGCAGTCTACGAAGGGGCGAACATAGTCGCACTAGATTGGTGTGACGTCCCCAGTAGACCGCGAGCCAGAATTTGGCTCCCAGCAGCAATCGCATCACCGGAGGACATCCTCTATATGTTGCAAGAATGCAACCCACATCTCCCCACAAAAGACTGGAAAGTCGTTAAGGTGGAGGAGCACGTAGGTGACGTAAACCAAGCGATTGTGGTACTGAATAAGGAGTCTATCGCTCCCATAGAGGCTGCTCGGGGAACGCTCAACTATGGGTTCAGTGCCATACATATTAAAATATATAAAGTGGACTCTAATTCCTCGGGAAGTCCTGCCGGCAATCCAGCCGAGCAGGTGCTTGCGGAGGAAGTGGAGGCCCCTGGTGTGCCGGAGGACGGCTATTCAACCGACTCGTCGCTAAGCAGAGAGATGCGAGCGATGGGACCGGCAATCGACGAAGTGGACCTGAGCGATTCGGAGGCCGACGTTACTGTGGTGGAGGTTGCAGCTGGGGATGTCGCTAAGACTCCTGCAGATCAACCTACATCACAGTAAAGCAGCGTCCGCTGCTCTTTTGCTTCGCCTGGCCAAAGGCGAAGCCGACGTGGTCTTAGTTCAGGAACCCTGGGTAGCAGGAGGCAGGGTTGCTGGACTGGGAACAAAAGACTACAAGCTTATGCTTGACCCCAAACAAGGTAAAATTCGAACCTGCATTTTAGCAAAACGGCATCTTAGTACATTTCTGCTTCACAAATACAGCAACGGAGACAACACAGCAATAAGCCTGGAGCTGCAAAGCGGCTCTTTTAGGATGCTATCGGCCTACATGGCTTCCGAAAAGGTAGACCCCCCAGACGCGCTAGTCAGAGGACTGGTACAGGAATGTGAAGAGCTTAAGAAAGGTTTGGTGATAGGATGCGATGCAAATGCCCACCATACTCAGTGGGGCTGCCCTATCAACAACGACAGAGGTGAGTCTTTATTCGATTTCATTCTTAAATCGAACTTATTTCTTTGTAATAGGGGCAATACCCCTACTTTTATAACAAAAACGTGCCAAACGATCATAGATCTAACCCTGGCATCAGATTCACTCATAAGCACAGTCACAAACTGGGCTGTCTCCGACGAGCACTCATTTTCAGATCATAGGTTTATAGAGACAACTTTGTCCCTAGTGTCACCTGCGCCGGTCAGCTTTGCCAACCCCAGGCGGGCAAACTGGAATAAATACAAAGAAATTCTATCGAACTTCCTCCCCAGGAAGCCACCAGAAAGCACTCCTTGCACTCAGGAGCTAGATAATATAGTAAACAAATTCACAGAAGCATGCAACGCGGCATTCTCAGCTGCATGCCCGTTAGGGAAACCAAGGGGAAGGAAAAAACCTCCTTGGTGGACCCAGCAATTATCAATCCTCAGAGCCAAATGCAGAAACCTGTTCAACAGAGCGAAAGCTGCAAATGAGGACATAAACTGGAAAAGCTACAAAAAGGAACTAGCCACATACAAAAAGGCCATCAGAAAAGAGAAGAGAACTGCGTGGCAGAACTTCTGCTCGGACATTGAAAAGACAACTGATGCCGCAAGGCTCAGAAAAATACTTTCTAAGACAGCCGTATCCCTGGGCTATCTCCAAAAGGCTGACGGAGCATGGTCGGACTCTAGTGAAGAATCCCTAAACCTACTCCTAGACGCTCACTTCCCAGGGAGCCTGCAAACAGGACATCCCCCAGGAAGACACACTGGAGAAGGAATAAACTTAAATCTCCTACTATCAGACCGTAATATAAACTGGTCCATTCATAGTTTTAAGCCATACAAATCGCCGGGACCGGACAATATAACACCGGCACATATTCAGCAAGCAGGAGAACTAGCTATAAAATGGCTGAGAAAAATATTCCAGACCATTCATGCAGTAGGAGAACTACCTACAGCATGGCGGGAAACGAAAGTCGTTTTCATCCCTAAGGCAGGGAAAGCCACCCATACTACAGCGAAGGATTTCAGACCGATAAGTCTGACATCATTCCTGCTAAAAATCCTAGAAAGACTGTTAGGTCTACATATTAGAGACATCATTGACCCGACGCAGATATCAGAGGCGCAACACGCATACACCAAAGGTAAGTCGACCGAATCGGCGCTACACTTGGTAGTAAGCAACATCGAGAAATCACTCAGTATACAAGAATACACCTTGATCGCCTTCCTTGACATAGAAGGAGCTTTCAACAACGTGCTCCCCACGGCAATAACAGAATCCCTCACTGAACTAGGGGTTGAGCCACCGCTGGTGGGGCTGATCCACAAATTGCTGATAAGCAGATTGGTCACGGCCACACTAGGGACCTCGACCCAGACTAGATTAGTGAACAGAGGCACTCCGCAAGGAGGTGTACTATCACCCCTTTTATGGAATATCGCGGTAAATAAACTACTGCGGATTCTTGAAGGAGGAGGCTGTAAAATAGTGGCATACGCAGACGATGTCGCTATCATCTTTAATGGTAGGTATCCACAAACGTTATGCGATCTTATGACCGCAAAACTAAAAACACTATCGGAATGGACTACAAAGAACGGACTTGGGGTAAATCCCTCAAAAACGGAACTAGTCCTTTTTACAAATAGATACAAAATCCCAAAACTTAACCCACCCACTTTAAACAACTGTAATCTCTCTTTTAGCGAGCACGCAAGATACTTGGGGTTAGCATTAGATAAGCGTCTTAAATGGGGCCTAAACAACCAAGAGAGAACCAAGAAAGCGACCATTGCACTTTACTCTTGTAAAAAAGCAACTGGGCTAAGATGGGGTATGTCCCCTAAAATCGTCAATTGGATATACATAGCGGTAGTCAAGCCAATCCTACTATATGGAGTGGCTCTGTGGTGGACCGCTTTACACAAACAATGTATCTTAACTCCACTTAACAAAGTACAGCGCATGGCGGCCTTGTGTATGAGTGGAGCCCTTCGAACTACCCAAACGAAGTGCTGAATGCGATCTTGAACCTCCAGAGCCTGGACTTAGCAGGAATGGAAAGGGCGAAATCGGCAGCCATTCGACTAAGGGATACAGGGCAATGGAAAGCCCAACTGTATGGTCACGCTAAGATTCTTCAGCATGACAAATTGATCCCGCCAAAAACGGATCTATGTAAAACCCGTGAATACAATCACACGCCCTTCGAAGCTCTGATCCCAGGCACGGAAGTTTGGGATCGTGGCCGACCGGGCTCAATAGACGCAATCTGTTTATATACAGACGGCTCCAAACTAGACGGACACGTAGGTGGAGGCATATACTCCGAGCAATTAGAGATCAGGCGGTCTTTCAGACTTCCTGACCACTGCAGTGTCTTCCAAGCGGAAGTGTACGCTATAATGGAAGCACTTGTCTGTTTAAGGGACTTAAACACCCAGAACAGACACATAAACATATATAGTGATAGCCAAGCGGCTATTAAATCAATCTACTCGACAAATACAAACTCCCGAACAATAGCAGACTGTCGCAAATCTCTCCACGAGATGGCTAGTCAGTTTACTGTCAGCCTTATATGGGTTCCGGGTCACCGGGATATCGTAGGCAACTGTATAGCAGACGAGCTAGCCAGGCAAGGCACCACCATACCTCTCCTTCCAGGAAAGGAGAATGTCGGCATGCCGATGGCTACTTGTAAGCTAATTATTAAAAACCACTTCAGCAAATTAGCCAACACTTATTGGCAAAACACTCCGCAATGCCGAATCTCTCACCAGACATGGCCTGAAATAAACAATAAGAAAACATCAGAACTACTCAATTTCAGCCGCACTGAGTGCGGCATGCTAATTCGAGTACTCACAGGCCACTGGCTCGTTGGCGCACACGCCGGCAGGCTAAAAGCCCCAAAAAATGATTTTTGCAGAAGCTGCAGGGATGAGGAAGAAGAGGAAACGGTGGAACACCTACTCTGTTCATGCCCAGCCCTATGCAGGCTTAGACTGAAACACTTAGGATATCCTTTCATAAATGACCTGACCGAAATATCGCAGACTAACCTGAAGAGTCTAAGCTCTTTTATTAAATCCTCCGGATGGGGGACCTGCTGATCGACCAACTTACAGGCTGACTCTTAACGGATAGGGGACCCAAAAATAGAGATCAAACGGTATCACAATGGACCCACAGAGGTCTAGGTGTACCAGGCTACAGCCTGGCAGCCGTCCTAACCTAACCTAACCTAACCTAACCTACCCTATTGTTCCTATGGGAGCTTTAGGATATAGCCGTCCGATCGCCACGCGCTTATACCCTGATCAAGGTAAGCATAAAAAATACGATTTGGAAAGATTCATGTCAATAGCTTTACACTGCGCGAAATATCATCAATTCTTGCAAGATATATCCGATTGTTCCTATGGGAGACGTCCGATTTGGGCGATTTTCAAACTTGATCTGCGTACACATGTTTTAGGACGAGTGTGAAAGTTTTAGATCGCTAGCTTTTAAACTGAGCTCGCAAACAGTATTGAAACAGACGGACAGACGGACATGGCTATATCGACTCCCCTATTGATCCTGATCAAGAATATATGTATATACCTTATAGGGTCGCAAACGTCTCCTTCACTGCGTTACAAATTTCTGACCAAAATTGTAATATCCTCTGCAAGGGTATAATAACAGCGAAACTTTTTATGAAAACCACCATTATATCAAGCAACAAAACACGAACTCCAACAAAAATTAATTTATAATCAGGTTAGGAATCCTATAAATTATTAATCATGGGCTAATGCTCCAATCGACCAATAACAAGAGAGTGCCTCGACTATTAGATACCCGTTATTCAGCTAAACAACTTAATATAAATATGCCTTCTTGTGTTTTTTTTTGTTTTTATACTCTTGCAGAGGGTATTATAATTTTGGTCAAAAGTGTGCAACGCAGTGAAGGAGACATCTCCGACCCTATAAAGTATATATATTCTTGATCAGGATCACCTCCTGAGTTGATATAGCCGTGTCCGTCTGCCCGTCTGTCTGTCCGTCTGTCCGTCTGTCTGTTTCTACGCAAACTAGTCTCTCAGTTTTAAAGCTATCGAATTGAAACTTTGCACACACCCTTCTTTCCTTTGCACGCAGTATATATGTCGGAACGGCCGGGATCGGTCGACTATATCCTATAGCTGCCATATAACTGATTGATCGGAAATGCCATAACTTTGTTGTTTGTTAAGTTAGGAAGCTGGGATTTTCTATGGGTTTTATATTTAGCCAATCAATCCGACCTACCAAATTTCATAAGGATCGGCCGACTATTGCCGCCATATAACTGATTGATAGGAAATGCCATAACTTTGGTGTTTGTAAAGTTAGGAAGTTGGGATTTTCTATGGGTTTTATATTTGGCCAATCAATCCGACCTACCAAATTTCATAAGGATCGGCCGACTATATCCTATTGCCGCCATATAACTGATTGATAGGAAATGCCATAACTTTGGTGTTTGTAAAGTTAGGAACTGGGGATTTTCTATGGGTTTTATTTTTAGCCAACTAATCCGACCTACCAAACTTCATAAGGATCGGCCGACTATATCCTATAGCTGCCATATAACTGATTGATCGGAAATGCCATAACTTTGTTGTTTGTTAAGTTAGGAAGCTGGAATTTTTGATGGGTTTTATATTTGGCCAATCAATCCGACCTACCAAATTTCATAAGGATCGGCCGACTATATCCTATAGCTGTCATATAACTGATTGATCGGAAATGCCATAACTTTGGTGTTTGTAAAGTTAGGAAGTTGGGATTTTCTATAGGTTTTATATTTGGCCAATCAATCCGACCTACCAAATTTCATAAGGATCGGCCGACTATATCCTATTGCCGCCATATAACTGATTGATAGGAAATGCCATAACTTTGGTGTTTGTAAAGTTAGGAAGTTGGGATTTTCTATGGGTTTTATTTTTAGCCAATTAATCCGACCTACCAAACTTCATAAGGATCGGCCGACTATATCCTATAGCTGCCATATAACTGAACGATTGGAAATGCCATAACTTTGGTCTTTTTAAAGTTAGACAGTTGGGATTTTTTATGAGTATTAAGTTGCATCATATGAATAATTTTGGAGAATATAATTTACAGAGTATTCTGCAAGGGTATATCAACTTCGGCTCCGCCCGAAGTTAGCTTTCCTTTCTTGTTTTTTTTTAACATAATGTGAATTATAGTGACCACAGGAAAAAAGGACAAAAAGTTCAAATTATAAATTTGAATTCGGCGATCTCTTAGTGCTGGCAGCTTTACAGCACGAGCATCAGCACCAGCTCTGCTTTATCGCAGGCAGCTTTTGTCCTGCACCAGCAGCTGTGTCTACGTTTATGTTTTTCAGTGCAATAATTTATTGCTATATACATATATTAAACATATATTAAATATATATACTTATATTGGCTAAACACATACATTCTTAAATAGTATTATGTATATTAAAGTTTAAATGTTTGCACAACACGAGTAACGGGTATAGCGAATAGCTTTCTTTGAAAGGAGTTATCTTTGCCGGGCAATTGCAACTGTGTACAATGTAAATACATACATACATATGTATGTATATGCTTACATACATACACACATACACCATTGTTTGACTCAGAACTCCAATTTGGCTAACTAGATTTGAGTTGCATAGTTCTTGGAATATAGTTCGGTATTCACAAATGAAAACCATCGCAATTTCTTTTAATAGAAATCCTTATCGAGAATAAACGTTGACTCTGTTGAGCACCTTGGCCAGCTGTTCCAAAGTCATCCGTTATATGGCGGCATGAAAGGCGGAAATGTAGGCGCTAGCCAGGCTTCAGCGTTTAATGGGTTTTTGGGCGTTATAGTGGGCGTGTCAAACTTTTATTAGGCCAATCGATAGGTATTGACGAAACAAATACATATCAATTAAAATTTTCATAATATCATCAAAACTGTGGCCACAGCTTGTGGCTTGTGGGCGTCAGAGGGGGCGTGGCACCATTTTGAAACAAACTTGCGCTGCGTAGGAACTCCTAAAATCTACATGCAAAATGCCAATCTTCTAGCTTTTATAGTTTTCGAGATCTCAGCGTTCATACGGACGGACAGACAGACGGACAGACGGACATGGCTAGATCGATTCGGCTAGTGATCCTGAACAAGAATATATATACTTTATAGGGTCGGAAACGCTTCCTTCTACCTGTTACATACTTTTGCACGAATACAATATACCCTTTTACTCTACTAGTAACGGGTATAAAAAGAAATCGCGTAAGTACGAGTGGCTATATGAAAATTGATACAGAAAATTTTCATCAACAATACATACGAATCATCATGAATAATCAAGAGTTCCGATGTGTTGTAGACACAGGCTCTTCTATTAATTTAAATATAGAACATTATTTTCATTTTCCGATCAAAAATAAACCTCCATACCATAAATGGTAATATTCAGTTAAATAAATCCTACCATGAAAGTAAGCTTTGTCCGACCAAACAAACATTTTGGGTCCATAATTTTTCCGATAGATATGATATGCTCATAGGAAGAGAATATCTCGAAGCATGTAACGCAATTATTTATTATAAATCAAAAACAGTTCATTTAAACGGTTATCAATTCGGAATGAGGTATAATTTTAACGATTTCGAATATAAACAAGGAGAAGCAGAAATTGATTGCTGCGATCCCCCATTTTCAACAGACACACCATTTAATTTTGCAATAAATAATGACCTGCAAGAAACCAATAATTAAACCAATAGAACACCTTAATGACGAAACACCTTAAGGAAATTGTATATGAGTTAGGGACATACAGTACAAAGAAAGTGACAATTTGTCTTTCACTAGTACTATCAAGCATGTCATTCATACAAAAAATGAGCAACCGGTTTACACAAAACCATACAAATATCCTCAAGCTTACGACCAAGAAGTTGTTTCGCAAATGAGAGATATGATAAAACAGGGAATAATTCGAAAGTCAAATTCCCCTTATTGCTCACCCATTTGGATAGTACCTAAGTAAGGTG
This sequence comes from Drosophila prolongata, assembly GCA_036346975.1. Lineage (NCBI taxonomy): Eukaryota > Metazoa > Arthropoda > Insecta > Diptera > Drosophilidae > Drosophila > Drosophila prolongata. The sequence continues at coordinate 6,498,457 of JAYMZC010000320.1, forward strand.
ATGCATCTGGAACAAAAAAGTTCCGTATCGTAATTGACTATCGTAATTTAAGTGAAATTACGGTAGATGACAAATACCCTATCCCTCTCATGGATGAAATATTAGACAAACTTGGTAGATGCCAATATTTTACCACTATCGACCTCGCAAAAGGTTTTCACCAAATACAAATGGATGAAAACTCTATTCCAAAGACAGCTTTTTCCACCAAAAATGGTCATTATGAATATACTCGAATGCCCTTTGGATTGTAAAATGCCCCTGCTTCATTTCAAAGGTGCATGAATAATCTCTTAGCAGATTTGATCTACAAGGATTGTTTGGGATACATGGACGATATTATCGTGTACTCCACTTCATTGGAGAAATATGTATTATCTTTGCGAAAGGTATTTGAAAAATTACGATAAGCTAATCTCAAGCTTCAACTCGACAAATGCGAGTTTATGAAAAAGGAAACAAAATTCCTTGGACATATTATAACAACAACTGGTATAAAACCAAATCCTCTCAAAATAGAGGCAATAAAAAATTTCCCTATACCCAACACCCCAAAACAAATAAAATCATTTTAATGTCTTTGTGGATTCTATAGGAAATTTATCCCAAATTTTGCTAAAATAGCAAAACCAATGACAGCAAAGCTTAAAAAAGGCGTAACTTTAAATATAAAAGATAATGATTATGTACAAGCGTTTGAAAAACGTATACTTTTAATAATGATCCCAATACTTATATACCCAAATTTCGAAAAACCATTTTCATTAATAACAGATGTATTATCACAAAATCATAATCTTAATGAACACGAAATAAATTATTCGGCAAAAGAAATTTGAATTTGATACTAGATATCGACAAGCTCCACTAGTAAAATCAAAAACCACTATTCCGTTTAAAAAGACAGGAAAAACAAGAGAGAACGCTATAGTCGAGTGCCTCGACTATTAGATACCCGTTACTCAGCTAAACAACTTAATATAAATATGCCTTTTTGTTTTTTTTTTTTGTTTTAACATAATGTGAATTATAGGGACCACAGGAAAAAAGGACAAAAAGTTCAAATTATCAATTTGAATTCCGCGATCTCTTAGTGCTGGCAGCTTTACAGCACGAGCATCACCACCAGCTCTGCTTTAGCGCAGGCAGCTTTTGTCCTGCACCAGCAGCTGTGTTTATGTTTATGTTTTTGAGTGCAATAAATTGACTAGAAATATTAAACATACATACTTATATTGGCTAAACATGTATGTGTTTAAATAGTATTATGTATATTAAAGTCTAAATGTTTGCACGACACGAGTAACGGGTATAGCGAATAGCTTTCTTTGAAAGGAGTTATCTTTGCAGGGCAATTGCAACTGTGTACAATGTAAATACATACATATGTATACGTTTACATACATACACACATACGCCACTGTTTGACTCAGACCTCCAATTTGGCTAACTTGATTTGATTTCCATAGTTCTTGGAATATAGTTCGGTATTGACAAATTAAAGCCATCGCAATTTCCTTTAATAGAAATCCTCATCGAGAATTAACGTTGACTCTGTTGAGCACCTTGGCCAGCTGTTCCAAAGTCATCTGTTAGATGGCGCCATGAAAGGCGGAAATGTAGGCGCTAGCCAGGCTTAAGCGTTTAATGGGTTTTTGGGCGTTAGAGCAAGAAAACTGTGGCCACAGCTTGTGGCTTGTGGGCGTCAGAGGGGCGTGGCACCATTTTGAAACAAACTTGCGCTGCGTAGGAACTCCTAAAATCTACATGCAAAATGCCAATCTTCTAGCTTTTATAGTTTCCGAGATCTCAGCGTTCATACGGACGGACAGACAGACGGACAGACGGGCATGGCTAGATCGACTCGGCTAGTGATCCTGAACAAGAATATATATACTTTATGGGGTCGGAAACGCTTCCTTCTACCTGTTACATACTTTTGTACGAATACAATATACCCTTTTACTCTACGAGTAACGGGTATAATTACTATGATAGTTTTAAAAGGTATGGATTCCTTTTTAAATGAATTTATGTTATGTGAATATTTTGTATAGTCGGACATGCTTTTATATACCCTGCTTTGACACTAAGCGAAACAGGTAAACCCAAATAAGGCAAAGGGAAGAACAATAGGATTAACGGTGCCCTTGTTTTCAACCGAAGTTCTTTTCGCGGTTTTTACATGCACATGCATTTGAGAGAACGAAGAGAACAGATCGAAGTTGAGATATTTTGTGAAACGTTATAACTAAATTTATCAGAAATTTAGGTAAGTGTGGGTTTATTAATTATTTTGAACTGTACCTACATACATATACTGTTAATATATTTATTCATTATTTAAGGCGAAGCTTATAATAAAACTGTTGGGCCAGCATAAACTAAGCTGGACTTGGCCGGCGGCAAAACCAGAAACGCAGTATGTTTTTATATATTTTATAATAAAACACGAAGTCAAAAAAAGGGCACCGAAACCTTAAACATCCCCAACACCCTCGAGACCCCTTAAATAGGAAAGTTATATGTAATGAAATAAATGAAATAGTAATGAAATAATGTAATAAAATAAAACAAATTTATATGAAAACTAGCAGGTTGCCCGCAGCTTCGCTTGCGATGTCTTATGTTTGCATTATTTCTATCTCCATACAGGAAGCTCTTAAATATTAAGACAATATTTTTTAAATAGTGCAATTTATGCAATGTTTATATCGAATAATAAGATTAAAAGCTACAAAAACGCATGTATATATGTACAAAATGCAATTATGCTTATTGGTATATTGTAGAAAATAAAGACCCTGTATATTTTCCTTATAAGGCAATGCACGGCAGTATATGTATAAGTACAGATCGCGGGCTCCTATATTCCTCTCGCTTTAACGAATTAGGTGTAACCCAAATATGTATATCAATTTGTTTCTTTTTCACTTATCAAGCGTCAGTCGCAAATAAAATTCCGCAGCATACACACGGTGTTTATCTCTTTTTCCAATTTTGCCGCTCAATAGGTTATGGGCCCAGGCATAAATGTAATTAAAGACGTTTTAAAGATAATTGTGCGGAGTGTGACTCAGGATTAAGAACAATGAGTGCTCTTTATCAAATCGACAAATTAGAGGAGACGAACTATGACACCTGGAAAATACAGATGAGATCTGTGTTAGTGCATTCCGGTCTGTGGAGTGTTACGTCTGGAGAACTAACGGAATCGAATATTCCAGAGGGAGTGAATTGGCTGGCCTTGGACAATAAGGCGCTTGCAACAATTACATTGAGTGTAAAGACATCTCAATTGGCCTACATCAAGAATTGTTCGAGTGCGGTGGAGGCATGGACGAAGGAGGTACATCAGCCAAGCGGACCTGTACGGAAGGTACAGTTGTACAAGAAACTACTCAACAAACGGATGGAGCAGGGGCAGAGCATGTATACCTATATAAGCGAATTTGCAGCTAAACGATGAACTACGAACTATCGTTTTGCTGTCGAGTCTTCAAAAACAGTTTGAGCCTTTCGTGGTGGCAATGGAAACACGAGACATGTTGCCTTTGAAGTTCTTACCATTAAGTTGAAGGAAGAGAGCGAAAGAAAAGGAGTAGCAGAAGAGCGAGTGGATTATTCAAGGGCATTCATCGCAGCACAGAAGCCACAATACTCGCAGACAAAGGGGAATGGGAAGAAAAAGCGAAAAAATATCGTTTGCTTTAAGTGTGGTGAGCAGGGTCACATAAAGTCCCAGTGTCGTGCTGTAAGTAGTGAAAACGGCAATCAACGCATGGTATCAAAAAATATGGTGAACCGCCATAGCCAGCAGCCTGCTGCATGTGACGTCAACAACTTAAAAAACTCAATGTGGTGCTTGGACAGTGGCGCGACAAGCCATATGTATTGTGAAAGAGAGCTATTCACACTGAACAGATCGGACTGGCCGATGATGGTTTCCTTCAAGCCGAAGGAAATGGTGACGTCAAAATAGAGACAGCCCTGTGCGTTTTGAAGCTAAAAAATGTACTCTACGTTCCAAAGATGACCGGAAATTTTATGTCCGTGAGCAGTGCTGTGCAGAACAGGTGCAAGGTGTTTTTTGATAGGTTGTGCAAGATGGAGATTGCATCGTGAAAGCCAATAAGATTGGTAATTTGTATTTAGTTGACGGCGGGCGAAGTAAATGTTTTGGTATGGTAGCCGTTGATGGTGCTTTGCTACACAAGAGGTACGGACAAATTAATTTCTGTAGCATGAAAGAAATGGTAAACAAAGGGATTGTTCGCGGTATTGAAAATATTTGTCTGCCAGCAAGTATTACCTGCAAAACGTGTATGGTCAGCAAAATCCATGTTCAGCCTTTCCCAACGGCAACACATAATCGGGCTGAGGAGCTGTTGGAACTGATACATGCAGATGTTTGTGGACCTTTCCCGACACAGTCTCTGGGAGGTTCCAAGTATTTTCTGACCTTCATTGACGACAAACCCAGAAGGATTTTTGTATATTTTCTGCTTGGGAAGAACGAGGTGCTGTCAAAGTTTATCTAGTTCAAGAGCCTGGTTGAACGGCAGACAGGCAAAAAGCTCAAATGCCTGAGAAGCGATAATGGTGGAGAATTTGTCAACAAGCAGTTCGACGAATGTCTCAGCAACCACGGAATTGCCAGACAACTAACAATAGCGTATACTCCCCAGCAAAATGGAGTTGCGGAGAGAGCTAATCGGACGCTGGTGGAGATGTCAAGGTGCCTTCTGGTTCAGGCCGGACTTGGAGATTTTGTTGGGCGGAGGCAGTCAACACTTCGGTTTATCTGCGAAACCTATCCCGTACTAGCGTGGTGGAGAGTATGACTCCTATGGAAGCGTGGACGGGTAAGAAGCCTTGTGTGAAGCATCTAAAAGTATTCGGATCTCTTGCAGTCGCTCTGGACAAAGGCCCAAGGAATGGTATCAAATTTTTAACCCAAAGGCAAGAAGTACATTATGGTTGGATACTCAGTTGTAGCCAAAGGATATCGATTGTACGACCCAGTAGCTCGACAACTGGTTGAGAAACGTGATGTTTTGTTTGACGAGCATCATGCTGCGGCATCCAAAGGTGATGTAGTTTTGGTCGATCTGCAGGAACTCGAGGAAACCCCCCTGCCAGATGAGATTGCAGAAAGTGTTCCTGACCCATCCATCGAGAACGGCAGCTCCAGCGAGAGCTCAGATCAGTACGAGAGTGCTGAAGAGAAGGATGTGGAGGTAAAAGAGGAGCCGCTTAGAGGACCTGGTCGCCCCAAAATCATCCGGACGGGAAAACCTGGTCGTCCCAAGAAGAAGTATTACATCTTAAGTGCTCTTCTTTCGGAAAATGTTCCAATTCCGTTAACTTTCAAAGAGGTTTTAAGTTGTACGCATGCACCGGAGTGGCGTGAAGCCATGGATAGAGAATATGATTCTCTGGTCGCCAATCAGACTTGGCATATTGTCGATTTACATAAGGATCAGCGAGCAATAGGATGCAAGTGGGTGTTCAACGTGAAGCGCGACAAGGACGGTCGAATAGAACGTTTCAAGGCCCGTTTGGTAGCAAAGGGATGCTCCCAGCAGTTTGGCGTGAACTACATGGAAACATTTTCGCCGGTGTGCCGACTGGAGAGCGTGCGTTTTATAATAGCAAACACCAAATGGATGTATGCACGGCGTACCTCAACAGCGATCTCAGCGAGACTGTCTACATGAAGCAGCCCGAAGGATATCTTGATGAGAAGAATCCTGATAAGGTGCTGTTGCTAAGGAAAGCGATATATGGTTTGAAGCAGTCAGGAAGGGCCTGGAACGAGAAGCTGAATGGAGTTCTGCAGAATTTGGGATTTGTTGCCTGTGACAACGAACCATGTTTATACAAACAGAGTGGAGAAGGTAACCTTTCACTAATCCTTATACATGTTGACGACATTCTTATAGCTTGTCAAGTGCATGAGGATTTGCTGAAGATCAGGAGCAGCATTTCACAAATTTTTGAATGCGTTGACAAGGGCCCTCTTAACCATTTTTTGGGTATGGAAATCGAACAAGAAGGCGATCTTGGAGCGATTACGTTGGGACATTCGCAATACATCAAGGACTTATTGTGTAATCATGGCAACGAAGATTGCCAGTCGGCGAAGACACCTCTGGATGCAGGTTTCCAGCTAGATTGCACGAGCGATCAGTGCAAAAGAGTTGATCCAACAGTTTATCAATCTGTAGTGGGAGAGCTTATGTGGGTTGCACTTACAACAAGGCCAGACATACTGCATTCCATTTCGAAGTTGGCTCAGCGGAATTAAAACCCTCATGTTAAACACATGACTGGCATAAGGCATGTCATGAGATATCTCTCCTCGACTGTTGACTGGAAATTACACTATCAGCAGTGTGGTCAACCGTTCTGTGAATATGTGGATGCGGATTGAGCAGGCGACAGGCTAGACAGAAAGTCCTACACTGGATACATCTTTATGTTGGCTGGTGGTCCAATTTCTTGGCGTTCGGAGAAGCAGCGAAGCGTGGCGCTAAGCAGTACTGAAGCGGAGTACATGGCATTATCGGCGGCGTTCAAGGAGGCGATAGTCATGCGAAGGCTGATTTTGGAAATCGGCTGCGGAGACGACAACACACCGATCGACGTCTATGGAGATAACCTGAGCGCACAGGCGTTAACCAAGAATCCTGTGTACCATTCCAGAACAAAGCATATTGACATAAGTCATCATTTTGATAGAGAAATTGTTAAGGAAGGTCAAGTTTTGTTAAAATATAAATGTACAACTGAAATGATAGCAGATATTTTGACTAAGAACCTTTTGAAAACGAAACATGTAAAATTTACAGAGATGATAAATATGTACTGAATAGTTTTTGGTAGAATGCTTGCATTGAGGAAGGGTGTAGAAAATAAAGACCCTGTATATTTTCCTTATAAGGCAATGCACGGCAGTATATGTATAAGTATAGATCGCGGGGCTCCTATATTCCTCTCGCTTTAACGAATTAGGTGTAAGCCAAATATGTATATCAATTTGTTTCTTCTTCACTTATTAAGCGTCAGTCGCAAATAAAATTCCGCAGCATACACACGGTGTTTATCTCTTTTTCCAATTTTGCCGCTCAATATATATCACAACTGCACATAATTAAAAATAACCAAATATTCATTTAAATGTAAATCATTAATGACTTTAGTAAAAGAATAAGAATAGTAAAAAACGAAACTAACTGGCATAACTCACCAAATTTTAAAGTTAACATTAGAGATATCAACAAATTTGCACATTCAATAGAAAAAATTAAAATTCTGAGAAAGGCGAACTAAAATAATAAATTAATTGCTCACATACGGTTATACACCAAAATACACGGTTATGCAAAGAAATTTTCCTATTAATTAGCCAAAGCCTACTCCTTGCCTAATTAATAGGAAAATTATCACATAAAAACACAACTCGCGGCAAATTTTCTTGATACGACTCTGAGCAAATTGAAAGTTTCCCCGTTAACTTCTTTTGCGCTCTTGCTACACACTTTCCTCTCCCTCTATCTACTGCGATCTCCCGCTCTTATGTTTCCTACCAGGGCGTGGCAAAACACTGTAAAAGTAAACACCGCAAAAAACAATTTGAATGGTATATTTTTACTACACTATCAAAAACCGTGCCAAATAGATTTTCGGCAAAAAAAAACGTATTTTGCGTATTCTGGCAGCAATAACTGTAAAGAGCACTCAAATTCGATAGTAGATCGACTTTATGCTTAGTTTCTTTGTTTAGAAGATAGCTAGAGCTTTGGTGAAACCATTAAATGAATCGTTAAAGCTTAAGGAAAAACTTTATACATATATAGAGATGAATGAATTCCCTTGGTTGATCGAATACGTGTGTGTATTTCTGTGTGGGCTTTTGCATATGTATATTTCATTCTTTTGGGTGTATTTGTTTTTGAACATATTCAAGAAATAACTATTTAGTATTGGGTTTGCGAAAATATAGTTATACCAACTTTAATTATTTTTTGTAATGGTATTTCGAAGAAAAAAATTACAATCATAAAGCAGAGTCAGGGGGAGGGAAAGAGATGGAGATATATATATGCAAGCGTATGCTGGATAAGACGGCTACTTTTTAATCGGGTATTAAAAATAGTAAAAAGTTAAAAATTGAAGCCGTCATATTTTTTTTCAACATTTATTATGCATTTAACTATTTTTTAGCGAAAACACGGTATCGATTGGTTTAACGGTTTAGCGTACAGGATTTAATTTTCTAATTGAATGAGTTTGGGGCACTTTGGTGGGGCGTGGGTCACCAATAACTATAAACTAAAGTCTGCAGAAATTAAAACCGTATTAAAGCTCATTTTATATTTTTAAGGAAGCGCAGGGAAATGCAAGGCAGTGGGAGAGGGAGGGAGACGGAATCATTTGTTGACAATTTGTATAAAAATGCAGAGAGAGATAGCAATATGCAGGCAGAAAATGTATGATGCTTATGGAGACACTTAAATTCGATAGTGGATCGACTTCTTGCTTAGTTTCTTTGTTTAGAAGATAGCTAGAGCTTTGGTGGAACATCAAATGAATCGTTAAAGCTTAAGGAAATACTTTACCGAAGGAATTTATGAAACTCAGTTTAGAAGTGCCATTTTTCGACGTTTGAAGATATTTTTGGCTAAATTGTAATTTTAGAACGGTTGTTAAAAATAGTATAAAGCCTTAAATCTAAGCGATCAAATTTTTTAAACATTTATAATGGGTTAAACTATTTTTGGGCGAAAACACGGATTCGATTGGTTAACCGGTTTAGCGTCCAAAATTATAATATTTTTCGGAATGCTCTTAAATTTATAAATGGAGTAAATAATTAAAATTATAATTATTACAATTAAAATAGTAAGTATTATAATTTGAAATGTTTTATTTTTTCTTGTGTGTATTCTTATTATATTATATTATTATAATATGTGGCTCTATATAATTTGTTTAATATTTTTTTATACATTTTTGTGTATCTACATTCGGCATTGGCTTGGTTTAATATTCCTATAATGCATTTATTTGTAACTCTTTCTTCTGTATTAAATGAAGATGTTTGATTATTTTGAAAATAGTATTTGTTTTCTAAAAGTTCTGTTAATATGCCATTAAATTTGGGTAAGGTAAAATTTTAAGTATTGAAGTTTTTGTAATGTCTTTTGGGATATGAGAAATTTTCAATATTTGATTAGAATTGGTTTATTAAAAGTATTAAAATTAATAGGATGTTGATAGTGTTGATCAACAAGTGAGATTTGGTTTTCATTTGACGTGCATCTGGAATTATCGTATTTATTTTCGTTAATTTTCTTTGGTTTCTTATATTTAGACTTATAATGTATTATTTTTCTCCCTTTGTTAACTTCTTCGTAATGATTCTCATCTAATTTTGTGATTTTTCCTGTCTTTTTAAACGGATTAGTGGTTTTTGATTTTACTAGTGGAGCTGGTCGAAATCTAGTATCAAATTCAAATTTATTTCGTGATTCTTTTAGTTTTTTTATTTTATTGATTTTATTTGACTGTGTATTATATTTTGGAGTTCCAGCGAAAATAAAAATATCTGCAGGAGTTCTGCTTGTGGTGCTATGTTTTGTTTTATGATTATAGACATAAAGAATAGTTTAAAATTTTGTTAGCTTATTTTCTATGTCTGATTCACTGTTTATGATTCTTAATTTTTCATTTACTGTTTTATGAAATCTCTCAACATCAGAAATTCAATTTTTGCTTGTTGTTATATTAATAACAAAATCTTCAGATTTTAACCAAAGTTGCAATGTTGCACACCTGAAAGCTGAATCTTTATCTGCTTTAATTTGACTTGGTTTACCCATTTCATTGAAAACTTTAGTTAATGCTCTTTTTGCTTCTAACCAATCTCGACTGTTGACTTCTATTAAAGTGGCAAATTTTGAATAAATGTCTGTACAAGGTAAAAATTGTTTATTATATGTCATATAAAAATCAATGACATAATTTTCTCTTGGATTAAAAATTTCTGGGGTTATTTCGAATTCTAATTTCGTATTTCTGTGTTCTGTTTTTGCGATGTTGCATACTTCGCATTCATTAATACAATTTTGAATTAATTTTTGGTGATCGGGAAAATAATATTTTTCTTTAAAAAGTGCTGTTTGATTTTCTATTCCTGGATGTAATAGTTCTCTGTGTGTTTTAATAATAATTTCTTTGAATTCTGCGTATGTGTTAATATCTATTAATTTACTATTAGTTTTCATTGTTTTAGTTTAGTTATCCGGAGAAATAATTTCAACAATTGGAAAATAAATTACTTATTATTATAATTTCTTATTAGAAAAGTATTCAATTATTAATTGTTTTGCCTATTCGATCGTCATCTCTTTATATGTAATTATGATTTTTGTTTTATGAAAATAATTTATTACTTCGACTTCCTTTGAGTCTCCTCTTATAAAATTCTAGTTGTCTGTTATAATAATTCAGTGGTCTTTCTGTTATTGAAATGTGGTTTTGGTTATCTTCTATTCTTATTCTAGATAAGGCGTCTGCCAAATGGTTTTCTTTACCGGGCAAATATTTTATTTCATAATCAAACTCATTTAGTTTGATTTTCCAGCGCTGTAATTTCATATCGGGTTCTTTGATATTATTAAGCCATACTAGGAGCCTGTGATCACTTAGGATCAGAAATTTTCTGCCAAAAGGATAGGACCTCAAATATTTGGTGGCCCAGACAATAGCTAAAAGTTATTTTTCTATTGCCGAATAATTAATTTCGTGTTCATTAAGAGTTCTGCTGGCATAGCAGATTGGTTTATGAATTTGTGATAATACTGCTCCTATAGCAATATTAATTGCATCTGTTGTTAATGATTGTTAATGGTTTTCCGAAATTTGGGTATATAAGTATTGGATCGGACATTATTAAAAGTTTAAGTTTTTCAAACGCTTGTACATAATCATGCAGTGTCCTCTCTTCAATATGTTGTAACACTGGCTTTAAATTATGGATATTGTTTATTCCATTCAACTTGTTTCATAAATTCTGCAACTGTCTTAGTCCTATATGGTCCTTCTCCTTGTCCTACTCTTTGAACTTCATAACGCCCATGATTATTGATCTTTCCTTTCAACTTCAAGCCTGTTCCGTATTGGGTACGTTTAATAGCTACTAAATCGTCAACCTCAAACTTATTTTCTTCCTTTCTTTTAGAGTCGAATGCCTTTTTATTTTCTGTTTGAATACCTGAATTTTTTGCCTTGCTTTCCCTCGCAATTTTTCTCTTTCCTCGTCTAGCTCGGAAATTAAACATTCTTCAATCAATTCTTTTAACTCTGCATTGCTCGAAACACGCATATCAAGGCCTGTTAGCAACTTGAACGGAGAAACCTTTGTACTCCTTGGCTCAGTGTTATTAATCGTCTGTTGTACCCTGCCAACTTGCTTATACCAGCACCCTGGATTTTCCTGGCTCAGTTTTGATAACATTGGGACCACTATCTTGTGCATTCGTTCTACCTGTCCGTTACCCCTGGGAACTCCTGTCGCAATTAGCAAATGCTGTATATTTCCCCTTTTGCAATACTCTTTAAACAAGTGTGACGTAAAAGCGGCTCCTCGATCCGATACGATTCTGTATGGGTTACCGAAAAGAACTGATTGACGCTCCAAGCAACTCAGTACTTCTTCAACTCCTGTGGTTCTTGTAGGATACAACCATACGTACTTAGAAAAAGCATCAACTATAACGAGAATGTGATTATAGCGTTTTTTGGTTAACTCAATCGGGCCAACATGGTCTATATGGTATGTCACCAAAGGTCTGTCACCTTTGTCAATCGGTTTCAGAAATCCTTCCTGCTTCCCAGCTTTCGCATTCACCAAAATACACTCTACACAGCACTCAACAATCCTCGCTAACTTTTCCTTCACTTTGGGGATGTAATATGACTTTTCGATCAATTCTTGAGTCTTTTTGGATGAAAAATGACCTTGCTTGTGTGAATTCCGAATTATCTCATCTTCCATCAGCGATGGAACTACAAGCAACTCATTATTTGGGTCCTTAAATAAAATTCCATTCGATATGTAGAAATCGTCATACTCTTTGGTTTCAACAACACTCTTCACTGCCTTCGTCCAATCATCTGTTTGCTGTGCCTCTCGCAAGCGATGTATTAAGCTATCTGTCACAACAAAACAATATACCCTGCTCAACGCGTTTACATGTCTCATCTTGTTACCTGACCTATGTTCGATTTCATAATCAAAGTCTTGCAAGTACATTGCCCAACGTGAAACTCTAAGCGGAATCTCCTTCTTCTTCATAGTCATGGCAAATGCATTGCAGTCTGTGACTATTTTAAATCTTTTCCCAAGAACGTAAACTCGCCACTTCACCAAAGCTCCAATAACTGCTAGCACTTCCAGTTCATAAGAATGGTACTTCTCCTCGCATGGTTTGGTCTTCCGACTCATATAGAAAATTGGGTGCCACAAACCATCCTCCCTCGCTGAAGCAATACGGCTCCGAAACCGAATTTCGAGGCGTCGGTAAGAATTTCTGTTTCAAGTGTGTGGTCATAGAGCTTTAGAACGGGCCCACTGATTAGCGCTGCTTTTAATTGATCAAACCCTTCTACCTGCTTTTCTTTGAACTCAAACTTCGATTCCTTGCGTAACAAATCAGACAACGGCTTAGCAATCACTGCGTAATTTTCTACGAATCTTCGGAAATACGACGTCAAACCTAAAAACCTTTGGATTCCCTTTTTATCACGAGGAATCGGAAAATCAGCCCCAGCTCTTGTTTTCTCCTCACCTGGTTTGATTGTGCCCTTTTCTATGATATACCCAAGGAATTCAACTCTCTTCTTGAGTATCTGACATTTGCTCCAATTTATGCGCAAACCGCTTTCTTCTGCCACCTTCAAGACTCGCTTTAATTTCTGCACGCCCTGTTCTACACTCTTGCTAGCAATGATCACATCATCCATATACACTACTGCATCATCGTCTTTTATCACCTCTCGTAGGACTGCCATTATAAACCTGGTAAACACCGCTGGGGAGTTCGTGATGCCGAAAGGTACAAACATAAACTCGTACTGCCCACTCATGGTTACAAACGATGTGTACTTTTGAGATTCTGCTGACACAGGAACGTGAAAGAATCCATTTGTCAAGTCCAGAGTTGTAAAAATCTCTCCACCTTGAAGCTTTTCAATAACACAATCCATATGTGCTGTTGGGAAATTATCTCTGACTATCTTTTCATTCAGCTTGCGGTAATCGCAGCACAAACGCTTCATCCCATTCTTCTTATTCCCCAAAACAACTGGCGAAGCAAACTCGGACGTACTTTTTTTTTTTTTTTTTTTTTAACTTTTTTTTTATTTATTGAATCTTCTCTTAATTTTGAGACTAACAATAAGTTTACGAATCTTTAAATTAAAATTTAACTAACAGTATAATAAGACTGCATTCTGGTAGCGCGTCCCTCAAGTCGGTCGCAACCTTGTAAGACCTCTCGCCAGGTGGTTAGGGTGCAACGTTAGCTTGGTAAAGTACTTTTCCTTATGTTCTGCGATCACTTCTTTGACTGGTAGAATGCGCCTTAAAGCGATGTATGTTTTCGTTGCGAACGTACCACGGTGCCCCGGTGATTGTTCTCAAGATCTTCGACTGAGCTCGCTGGACTATGTCAATATTGCTATTGCTGGCATTCCCCCATAACTGAGAGCCGTACATTCATATAGGTTTTAGTACCGAGTTATTCAGCAGGACTTTATATTCAAGACTAAGGGGAGACCGAGCGTTGATGAGCCAATGGAGGCTACTGGCTTTTAGCTTTAGGTGTGTTCTATTGGCTTCAATGTGCCGGCGCCATGTGAGTCTTCTGTCGAGGTGTACTCCTTCGTTTACTTGCGGGAGTAGAGTGTGGTTTAACATAACCAATTTGATAGCCACTTTTCAACATCGACCAGATGAAGAGCTAGCTGCGCAGTTGCTTGCATCGGGCACCTACGTTTGCTGAGAATGGCTGTATCATCAGCAACCGTAGGTGTTGTTAGTCGTGTGCTTGTTGGGATGTCTGCTGTGTAGAGGACATATAATGTTGGCCCAAGCACGCTTCCTTGAAGAACTCCAGCTCCAATAGTGAAATCGTCAGTTATAGCAGTGTTGCATCGAACAGCAAATTTTCTGTCGTAGAGGTAAGACTCTTAAAGCTTATGGGCCAAACTCTATCAAATGCATGAGAGACGTCTAAAAATATGGCAGTACAGTACTCTCGTTTTTCGAAAGCGTTCCGAATTACTGATGTTATCCGGTTGACCTCAATTGTTCCGTGCTTTTCAAGAAACCCAAATTGATGTGACGGAATTCCTTCGTGGATTCTTAGGTATGTGTTTATCCGAGTCAATACGCATTTTTCAAAGAGTTTAGATAAGCATGTGAGTAGGCTCATAGGTCTATACGACGTGGGAATTGTGTGGTCTTTTCCCGGCTTTGCTATCATTATTATAATCGACTTTTTCCATCGCACTGGAAAGTGGCCAAGTTTTGCGATGGCATTAAACAGCTGGGTGATAGTGCAAGCGGCGCAATATGGGAGCTCAATGGTTGGAAGACATTTTTAAGGTGGTTGGCAAACGTGCTGGCTGTGTCTGCATCGCTGCGCGCCCAGCTGCCTTTGGGATTTCTAATAGGCATCACGGTTACTTTCGGTGACCTTAGAGTAGGGTGAGCTCTCCATTGTTTTGTACTAGATGTTGACAATTGCTCTATGTAGCGTCGGTGGACATGTGCTTCTTCTTGCTGCAAAGCTTTTGTGAGTTGACGTGAGGCATGTTTTAAGCGTTGCCTAGCAGATGGCGATCTGTGGAATTACCACTCTCGACGTAAGCGTCGCTTTTCGAGAACGAGCTGTTCTATTTGTGGGTTTGTCTTCTTTTGGTTGCATTGTGTACTTGTAGCTTGAGGTGTTGAAACTCGAGCTGCAGAGACGAGTACAGACTCCAGTGTATTGACAAATCTGTCTACGTTGGCTTCATCGTTGAGATGAGGACTTAGCTCAATGTGTGAGCTAATGTAATTCTTGTACTTAGCCCAACTGGATTTATGTGATGTCAATTTAAACGATTACTCCAATGCGCCTGGATGTCGGAGTAGAATAAACATGACAGGCGAGTGATCAGATGAAAGATCCGAGAGGCATTCGGCGCTTATCAGATTTTTAGGAATGTTTTTGGTAATTGCTAAGTCTATTAAATCGGGTAGTTTCCTTGGGTCTGCTGGCCAGTATGTTGGTCTGCCAGGAGAAACATAGTCCAGCTTGTTCTTGGCTTTTATAACTGCATTATAGAGCTGTTTTCCTTTTGGAGTCACGAGACGGGATCCCCAGTGTGTGTGCTTGGCATTGTAGTCCCCTGCTGCTATGAAGTGGTCTCCTAGTGAGTTGAAAAACTGCATAAACTCATCTTCAGCTATAGTAAAGCGAGGGGGGCAGTATTTATTTGTATATTTATAGATGTGGCCTGTAGGTAATTCTTAGCAAATTTGTTATGATAGTGGTGCTTAATACGGCTTCTGATTAGAATTCCATTCCGTAGAATGAATAACCTCGTAGTTGAAAATTGAATTTGTTTGTAAGGTGTGTTTCTGAAAGCAGCATTACGTCGATATGGTCGTCGAGTTGGAATTGAGCTAACTCAAGTTTATGCTGTGAGACGACGTTAGCGTTCCACGTAGATATCCTTAGGGAAGTCATTATTTGGATTGTTGGGAAACCAGCATTTGAATCAATAGATTTTGGTTTCGTATTAAATCTTGCATAGTTGTGCGCATAAACGACATAAACTCCGTAAGGCTTTGTTGCCGACTGCATATCATATCTTCAAAGTTGCTTTTTGACTACTCCGGGAATTGTTGCTGATGAGCCGTGTTCGGTTCTTGGTATGCTGATTGCAGAAATGAACTTTTTGAGACAGGGTTAGCCAGAGTTTAAGGGTCCTAAATCTGGGTGCGGTCGAGAAGAAGTCGACTTCAGGGTTTGATCTGGAAGCTGTCATCTGTTTATTGGATGATGGATGCGACTTTTCAGCTCCTTATAAACAGGGCAGCCTCTATAGTTAGCAGTGTGATTGCCACCGCAGTTGCCGCACTTTTTCGAGTTGCAGTCATCTTTGCTCGCTGGGTAGAGTGCGGAGTCATGAAGATCTCCACAAACTACACACACCGGGCGCAGTTTACAGTATGACCTTGTATGGCCATATTCTTGGCAGTTCGCACATTGTACCGGGCGATTGCGTTTGTGCGGTTCCTCAACTGTAATTCTGCGGTGCAGCAGAACTGAAGATTGTAAAGATCCTTTCCAATAAGCTCGATAATTTTGTTGACAAGAACATTGGAACTTTTTTAAATAGGCGGAGGTTTTGGCTTCCTTTTCTCGACTTTAGTGGATGCGGCCGCCTCAACGTCATAGGCGTCTTCCAAGATTTTTAAATCGGTTTGAATTCATGGGCGTTTCTATTCCAGCTAGGCTAGCATTGTTACGGGTTATTTTGCGTTATGAATTTGGAGGGCTCAGCTTCCTTTTGATTTGGATGTAGCGATCCATACCAGTCTGCACAACCGGCTTAGCAAATTCATTGGTTTTGTTCTGTTTTTCGGGCAGCGCAGCGGCAGACGTATTAATATTTGCGCTGCTAGCTGATGATGTCATTAAACGCGCAGTCGATACGGTTGCAGTTGTTGTTGTAGTTACAGTTGACGTTGTTAAAGAAATTGCGGTGCTAGTTACTGCTGATAAGCTTAGGTTATTGCATACCTGCATTGGAGCACATTCGGCGCTCTTTGGCCGCAGAGACGTCGATGGTAGCGAGGGGGAGCAAGAACGCGCTCTCTCGCTCGCTACGTTTAAGAATTCGGTCAAGTTGGGGGTAATTGCCCGCGCTTGATCAGAGCTTGCATTATTTTCGGTTGCTTTAAAAGAGAAGTACGCGTTATTTCTTTGTACTGAGAGCCGTCTCTCGTCTTGCTCACGTTGACGTTGTGTGCGAAGTGTTAAGTTTTATATTAATTAAATGACCAATCAATATAAACATTCGCGATTTCATCGCAGAAAGCGTCTTTTCGCGTTATAGTAGATTTATTAAAACGGGCACTGCACTTTTGTGATTTTATCGAATACCTTTTCCCGGAGCACAATAAATACACGTCTGCATGCGATGACGGTTTACAATGATGTTGGACGTACTTGGCTTGATTATTTTATCCCTAAGCCATTCCTGCACCTAGTCATCGACTATCTTTTGGTCATAATAGGCCAAACGCCTTGGATGTTGAAATACCGGCAACTCGTCTGTCAACAAAATCTCCACTGGCGAACTGAGATTTCTTATCGGCTTATAATTCTCCACCAAGAATTCTACTTCTGCAGCGACACCCTTACTTAAATGATCTAGTTCTAAGCCTGGCTTACTGTCTTCGGTGCTTAGCATACAAAGGCTATCAAATTCTTGCATTAGTTGCATACAGGAACTGTCTGTAATCTGTTCCTACAGTGGCTGCGTACACTTAACCCTTTTCCAAAACACGGTTCCTCTCTTCGTAACCATCATGTCGATGTTTTCTAAAATAGTTGTTCCTAAAATTGCATCAAACTTCATGTCCTCGTCTGGAATCGTGGAACTCGATACACATTTCTATGTCATCGATATTCACTGGCGCTTTGAAGCTGCCGAAAGTTAGCACCTGACTTTCTCCAATTCCTGTCAAAACTCTGCCTGCCCATCAAACTGCCAACGCCTAGTTTTAAGAATACACGCCTACGCATTAGGCATAGTTCTGCTCCTGTATCTACAAGGCCTTTGAATTCAACATTCAAACAGAAAACAGGTTTTACCTCCAAACCACAAGCAAATGGTGCATTAGATTGTTTTGGGATTACTTTCTCTGCCTGGACTACATTGGTTCTTTCTTCTGTTTTGACTTGAACCTCCGCCTTACACTTCGCTGCTCGGTGTCCTGGCCGATTACATTTAAAACATTTCTCTTGCACTGGACAATCTCTCTTTATATGAGATGGATCTCCACATCTGAAACATTTCCTAACTGACTCTGTTGTCTTTTTCTTGGCTGACTCATTGGCTACCTTACCGCCCTGAAAAGTATGCTTGCTTTCTGACTTATATGTGCTTCTTGCCTTTTGGTATGCCTCAATCTGCCACTTCAAGTCTTTCAGATTTCTAGCCTGATACAGCATGGATTTATTCGATCTTGAGTCTGGGATACCTTCTACGAAGTACTCAATTAGACTTTCATCCTCCAAACGAGGGCTTAGCTATCTCCATTAATGCATATAAAAACTCCTGCAATGATTCACCCTTACTTTGACGACGCTTTCCCAACCTGCGATGAATCTCGGCTGTAGATACCTGCACTCCGAACTCCAATGACAAGGCTAACTTCAAACTTTCCCAGTCCATAATGTCTCTCTGGCTACGTACAAACATTTTAGCTGATCCACTAAGTAATTGCTTTGCATAAACAAACTGCTGCGGGCTCCACTCCACAGTAGCCGCACAATCTTCTAACTCCTCAATCCACATATCTATATTTGGGAATCCTGAACCTGAAAGCTGAGAAACACTTCCTTCGACGTCTTTCAATGTAAACCACGATCTAGACTGTCCCTGCGCTACTTGGCCATGTTGTCTTTCTTCTCTCCTATGGGGAACTGCCGGTGTGGACGATGTAGTTCTGACAACTTCCGTCGCAACTCTTCCACTCGCAATGCTAAGATCTCACCTCTCTCCAAAAGTAACCTGCTAGAAATTACTGTTAATATGATGACAAAATTGTGTTTTAACTCTAATTCCTTTTGATACAATTGTAATCAAACTGACAAGTCTTCAAACCGGCGACGACCCTGTTTCGTCCCTTGCAGTCTCGCTGCTTTCCGCGTTCACTGCTTTCTGTAGCGTCCTTCCTCTTTTCTCTCTTCTTCGCACGCACCGATACTGCTTTGCCTCCAATTGGAATCAGCTTTGCCACGTGCCTCAGCTCTGGCCAACAAGGTTTTGCTCACAGGCACCGACGATGCTCTGCTGCTTCCGCTCTTGCTCCTCTCGTCAGCTTATCTGCTTGTCTGCCTTTTGACTTCTCCAGCCGGATTCGCTGCTTCTTAACTTCCCAGCCTTCTTCGCTGCTGTTCTGCAACTGCAACGCTGCCTCTACGAGTCTGAACTCAATTGGAATCCGCCTGGCCGTCTACGTCTGCCTCAAATTCTGTGTTCCAGTACTGGCCAACACGTCACCAGCTCCAATGTCTTGTCTGTTCTCGCCTTCCTTCTGCTGCCTCCAGCCGATCTACGTCTGCCTCCAATTTCGTGTTCCAATCCTGGCCAACACGATTGTCTTTGACTTTCAAAGTGAACGGTCGTGTTTTTTTTTCTGCGCATCGAATTTTGCATTTTGTTTTCGTTTATTCCCATCGGTGGGTTTTATCAAAACAATTTTAATTCTCTTCGGGTTTATTAAAACATAAATTTAAACTCCGTTCGCTTCGCGAGTGCACTTTGTATTTAATACTAATAAATTGTTTTTAGTTTTTCGTTATTCTTATCTGTGTTCTCTTTTCTTATATCCCCGCCGTTTCTCTTTTGTGCATGCACTTTAACTTATTTACGCTCCCGCTCTCTTGCTCTCTTTGCTTTGAAAGTTCTAAGCGTGCAGTTTCTGCGTCTCTTGCGGTACTTATAACTGCTCGCTTATAAATTTCAATTCGCTTTTTTTTGGTACAGTGGTAAATAAATAAAATGAATAATAAAAATTTAGTCTGCTTCTGCAAAAAATGCAGCCTCGTAATCAGGGCTGACCAGTCTAATATGACTTGCTGGCTGTGTGAAAATATGGTGCACACCAAGTGCGCCGGTTTTACTGGCCGGACAAGTGATGACCTTTCAAAGGGGCCCAATTTGCAGTTTTGTTGTAACGCTTGTGTTGAGGTTGCGAACGAGATGAAATCGTTCATGCGCCAAACTAAAGGCGGCCTGATGGGGCTGATTAGCTGTTTCGGAGTGGCTAGAGATAGTTTTCGCCGAGTTGATGATCTCCTCTCTGCGCTGGACTCGCAGTTTAATAGTCGTAAGCTATTAGAAGAGTCCCCTAAGCGCAAAAAGGCCGCTGGTGGTAAGGAGCAAAAGGGGAACACCCCGCAACCGAAATCAAAAGATCACCAGAGCATTCCGGCGGATCAGCAGTTGATTTCAGCAAACCCTCAAATGTTGCTAAGATCGGCAGCTAAAAAAGATTCGGTATCCGAACAATCCGTTACAGAATGCATGCAACCAGGGACTTCTAAGAATTCCGATTTGTCCGTAGTGGTTTCACAATTAGTGGATCCACCTATCTCTCAGAATGTAGCATCTCCACCACAAGGGACTACTGAGTCCGGACAACCGGCTCAAGTTGGTTTTGCAGAAACAATGTCTGCTCCACCAAAATCCCTTTTAGTGGTTCCACTAAAGAAACAAATTTTCGTTTCTCGGCTTTCCCCTGATCAAACATCTTCTGATGTATTGTCTTATATACAAGACAAAACTAAAGCCGATTGTAATAGTGTAAAGGTGGAAAAGTTTAAGTTTTCTTATGCTAGAGACATTTCATCTTTCAAGATAACTGTCCCTAACGAGCTTTTTGAAGCCATATGCTCGGGCGACTTTTGGCCGGATAATATGGTTGTAAAAGAGTTCGAGGCTAAGATAAAGAAGAAGGGGCCCGTGGGAGTAAAACTTCCTAGTCGAGGCCAAACCAGTGTACCAATTTCAAAAAACTAACTTCTAACCTCCTTCTTTCCTATCAGAATGCAAGAGGTTTGCGTAGCAAACTCACTAAATTGTATTCTGATAGCCTTTCCTTTGCATCTCATATTATTGTGTTCACAGAAACCTGGTTAAAGCCGGAGATCTTTAGCTCCGAAGTTTTTCCAGGTAAGTACACAATATATAGGTATGACCGTCCCTCTAGACGGGGAGGTGGAGTCTTAATTGGAGTTGATTCAAACTTCCCGTCTGAGGAGTTATTTTTTGATGAATTCAATACCATTGAATTTATTTGTGTAAAGTTATCGTTTCCTGGTAACTTTATATACATAACGTGCTCATATATTCCGCCGTTGTCTGAACTTCCTGATTATTTAAATCGCCTATCCGTTATTAAGTCCGTTGCAAATAAGCTTTCCGATAGGGATCAGATGATAGTTCTAGGTGATTTTAATATACCTGGAGTTACTTGGTCTACTGAGGACGGATCGAATGTCTAACTACCTATAGCACAGCATGATTTTTAAGTTACTTAAGCCGTTGTTCTCTCAGGACCCGAAACAGTTTTATAATTTTGTTAACACCAAGCGTAAATCTAATTCTTTTCCTTCCTCGCTGTCGTTCGAAAACATGACGGCAACCACAGATCATGCAATATCCGATTTATTTGCCCAATTTTTTCAAACGACTTACTCTACTTTAGATTATTCATCACAGCCTTATTCTTACACCATGTCCAAGTCAAACCTCATATTCTGTCCCACTTTAACAGAAAGCTCTCTTCTTTCGGATCTTCTTCGTATTAAGCCTGTTTATTCGCCAGGGCCCGATGGTATTCCTGGGTGCGTGCTTAGGTATTGCGCTAAGGCCCTGTGCAAACCTCTTCACAAGTTGTTTACCTTATCTCTAGAAACCTCCCAATTCCCAAATATTTGGAAGGAATCATTTGTTATTCCTCTTTTCAAGAAAGGTAACAAGTTAGAAGCCAGTAACTACAGAGGTATTTCTAAGTTGTCAGCTATTCCTAAGCTTTTTGAAAAAATTATTACTCCTCATTTGCAGCACCTTTGCAGATCAATAATTTCTCCGTGTCAACACGGATTTATAAAACGTAGATCCACAATCACAAACCTTCTAGAGCTCACTTCATTTGTGATAAAAGGCTTCAATAGTAGTTTTCAAACAGTCACCGACTATCTCTCTTCGAGTGCGGACGTCTGTGCCTATCCAATTGTCAGTGCCTTGCTTATCGCGAAATCTCATCGCCCTGCTTTTCGCCAATACCGTGTTATTCCTAACGCGCACGTGTGAATAAAATACCCAATTCCTGTAACAAATTTACTCTCTAACCATGGCCTCCGGGCCACCTAATTTTGGGGATAACCGCTTTGCCAGTCTTAGCGCTAGCCCCAAATCCAAAAAAAAAAGACAATTTCAAAAACTTCCAATCGAATTTCCCGAACTTCCTGAACCGCAGCTTAAAAACCCAAGGTTCATAGTTGTATCATCCAAGAACTCAGAAAAAAACATATCAGATTTTTCCTGCTTTGCAGTCCACAGAGCTCTTAAAAACATCAGCAAAGACATCCTATCGATCTCAACTCTCCGTGATGGAAATCTTCTAATGCTGGTCAATTCCAAAGAAGTTGGTAATAAATTCACCAAAACTACTTCCTTACCCGGGCTATGCGACATCGAGTGCAAACTCCACAACTCCCTTAACTTTGTTAAAGGCACCATTTACGCACCCTGCTTAATTAACATCCCAGAAGACGAAATTGTTGAAGAGCTAAAGTCTCAGAATGTGCACAGCGTTTATAAATTCACAAAAATGATCGACGGCACTCCCAAACCATTTGGCAAAATTCTTGTGACTTTTGACCTCTACACCCTTCCAAGAAAATTAGACATCTCCTGGCATACTGTTAGAGTTACAGAATATATTCCAAACCCCATGAGGTGTAAGTCATGTCAGCTATTAGGACACACATTAAAGAAATGCGGTAACCCAGCCGCCTGTGTATCATGCAATCTCGCTCCCCACCTTCCCGTCCCATGCACTCGCATTTTCTGCGCAAACTGCAGCGGCGATCACCCCGCTTCCTCACCCTCCTGCCCGCAATACCAAGCACAAAAAAATCTTCTACAGATCAAAACGACAAAAAAATGCAGCTTCCGAGAAGCTCGCATTATCTTTAAACAACAACAAAGCACGACAACCAACTCCACGCTGACCTACTCGGTCGTCGCAAACCCGAACACAACAGCCGCTTGCGACAAAATTCCCGAATCCCACCAGACCACCAATACCGACTTACCAAGCTGTTCAAAAGCTCAAACATCTCTCTTATCATCTACGCATGCTAACTCTTTGTTTCCCAAAGAGAAATTACAAACCACACTCAACAACTCTTCCAAAACTGAATTCTCTAACTCAAACAACGAAAGTACACTACAAGAACACTTAGCAAAATCTCGCGCTCTCAGATCACAAGTACAAAAATTCATACAACAAACCGAACAAGACGACAATAATTTCTCACTGGCCTCAAGATCAAAATCAAACGAAAATATCTCTTCACACACCCCAAACAGCCATATACACTCTGACTTAACAATGGACGATTCCGACTCTTAGTCCCGATCCCCTCCTTTTTTTACATCCCTACACTTAAATACATAATACATAATCTAGCAAGAATAAAATCCTTAAAACCTTATCATGTCAATTGCTATAATACAATGGAATATCCATGGTATTTTTAACAACTACAACGAACTTACACTCCTTATAAAAGACCATTCACCCGATATATTATTTTTGCAAGAAACCCATCTGCCATACAATTTCAATAATTTCATTTCCCCTAAAGGATATACTAGTTATTTCCACAACTTCCCGCAAAACACCATAGCCAAGCAAGGGATTGGCGTCCTTATTAAAAGAAACATTCCTCACACGTACCATAGTATAAACTCCAACATTCTATGCTCAGTACTGCAGCTTAGTATTGACCAAACCATAAACTTTATTAATGCCTACATCCCCCCCAACCAAAGCTTTACATCCTCTGACGTATCAAATACCCTTGATAACCTTAATGGGTCATCTATACTTCTCGGTGACCTTAACTCGTGGAGTTCTTTATGGGGCTCCCCGCACACAAACACAAGAGGTAAAAAAATCGAACGAGCTATTCAAGAAAACAATCTAATAGTCCTTAACGACGGCTCTCCCACACACCTTTCAACCCACAACACCTTCACTCACATAGATGTCTCCTTGATATCTCCTGAGATAGCTCATAGATGTAGCTGGTCTATATCAGATAACCTCCATGGCAGTGATCACTTTCCGATAACCATCCACATTTCTGCACCAACCCACACCGATAATACTCTCCCGCTACCCAAATTCAAGACTGACCTAGCTAACTGGAAATGCTTCAATGAAAACTGCGAAAAATCAGCTCTTAACTGGACAGCCGGTTGCCTAAATCAGCAAGTCGCTCAAATGACCAAAGCCATTCGAGCAGCTGCAAACTGCAGCATTCCCCAAACAAAACGAGTGATCCATAAAGCTAAAGTGCCATGGTGGAACTCTGAGCTCCAACAGCTCAGGGACCGGAAGCAACTTTTATTCTCCTATTATAAAGCAAATATGTCTGACACAAACCTTTTCAGTTACAAAAAAGCAAACGCTCTCTTTAAAAAAACAGTTCTCTCAGCCAAGCGCAACTGCCTTGAAAAATTCACTTCCCAGATTTCCCCGTTATCCACCCCTAAAAAAGTCTGGTCCGATGTAAAACGCTTAGCTGGCATTCCACCCACACCTTTCAAATACATAAAATCGGACTCAGGTACTCTATCTGGATCCTTTAACATCGCCGAAGAGTTTGGCCACGCCTGGTCTAAATACTCTTCCGACAAAAACTTTTCAGCAGAATACATACTTAAAAAAATCAGTATCTATCAGAACCTTATCTCCCAGATCCACTATCAACATCCGCAACATGCTTAGATTCCAATTTCACCCTTCTGGAAATAGAGACCTCAATAGCAAGCGCAAAAGGAAAAAGTCCTGGGTCCGATAGGGTGTCATACCCTATGCTCAAAAACTTACCATATCTTCTGAAAGCCAAACTCTTGGATATCTTTAATGTAACGCTACAATCCGGAACATACCCACATACATGGAGCTCAGCCACCATTATCCCCATTCCTAAACCTAACAAACCCCCTTCTGATATTAACAGCTACCGTCCTATTTCCCTTTTGTCCTGTCTAGGTAAAACTCTTGAAAAAATAATTGCCCAGAGACTTCTCTGGTTTATTAACCACCATAATCTCATCTCACATAACCAAGTTGCATTTAAAAGAAAACATAGCACTATGGACGCTTTGCTGCGTCTTCAACACTTCGCGTCGAACGCTCTTTCGACCAAAAATCACGTCTCTATCCTGGCGACTGATTTTGAAAGAGCCTTCGATCGCGTGGGGATTCATGCCGTACTTTGTAGATTCGGGCGCTGGGGCATTGGTCCAAGGCTTTACAACCTTGTCAAGGCCTTCATGACCAATCGCTCTTTCAGGGTTCGAATAAACAATGTCACCTCGAACTCCCACATTTTGCACAACGGAATTCCTCAGGGCTCTCCGCTTTCTGTAGTTTTATTTATGATAGCATTTGAAGAAATCAACAGCATTTTATCTCGACATAAAGAGATCCATATATCAGTATATGCAGACGACGCTATCATTTTCACAAATATAAAAAATATCAATACTGTTAAAACAAAATTTTTGGAAATACTGTACGAAATTAACTTATGGGGAGCAACCTCTGGTGCCTCTCTTGCTATTGATAAATGCCAGCTACTACATATTTGCCGTAAACACCGATGTAACCCTCCCGACTTAGACTTTAATAACCACAAAATAAAATATGTCAACTTCTTAAAAATTTTGGGTATAACCTTCGACTCGAAACTTCTTTTCCATCAACACTGTAAAATTCTCAGACAACAGCTTGAAACTAGATTCAATATTATTAAATTCCTATCATCTAAATACACCTGCATACACACTAAGACTCTTTTAGACATTACGCGCGCTCTAATGCTCTCAAAAATAGACTATGGCCTGCCTATCTTCGGTTGGTGTGCCAAATCGCACCTACAAAAAATTCAAGCGCCCTACCACTGGGCAGTGCGCCGCGCCATTCATGCATTCCCCACATCTCCAATACCATGCACATTGGCAGAGTCCGGTCTACCGGGTATTCAATCCCGCATAGAAGAAACTACGATGATGCTCATCCCAAAGCTATACACCTCATCAAACCGCCTACTCACCAAGGACTTCGCAACCATTTTCAAGCAAAAACGGAATTACAAATGTATATCCACACTTAGACGTTGCGCCAGCTACATCAAACAGCTCGACCTACCCATACCTAAACCCAGGAAGTCTTTTAAATCGCCAGCATTTTGGAGCTCCAAAAGCCCAACATAAACACTCAAATCTACAACGGTGCTAAACAAGATACATGTCCTCAAGAATTCCAAAAACGGTTTTTAAGTGTACAATCAGATCTGGGGAACAAAACCTGGATTTTTACCGATGGTTCTAGACTCTCCGACTCGACCACCTTTGCTGTGGTTGACTGCAACCAAAAAATTATTGCAGGAGGAATGCTTCCGTCCTACAACTCCATTTTCACCGCCGAAGCTTTTGCCGTATTAAAAGCATGCCATTTCGCCTCTAAAAACGCTGGACAATTTGTTATCTGCACAGATAGCCTCTCATCTATATCCGCCCTACGCAACGTGGAACACAACGATCCCACAATACAGGAAATAAGGCACATTCTAAGTTCACATCCAACAAAAATCACTACACTTTGGGTTCCCAGTCACCAAGGAATCAGTGGAAACGAACTAGCCGACAAGGCCGCCCAAGAAATAAGACATGCACCCTGCTTTCTCTTTACCCCGTTTAATGCCAAGGACATACAAAACCAAATTAGGCTACACCTTGAAGAAAAGAAAATCTCCGAATGGGCACTTTTTGTGCACAGATATCAAACAATAAACCCAACTTGTAGCAAGTTCAACCCTCCGCCCAATACCGGAAGAAGGTCTTGCGGGACATTCATCCGCCTACGCATAGGGCACACTCAATCCACTCACCAACACATACTGATGGGAACATCGCGGACAACATGCCAACTGTGCGGTAATGATCTTACCGTGGATCACCTCCTGGACACCTGCAGCCGATTACAGAGCATCAGATTTTCCATATTTGGCACACAACGAGTATCAGAGCTTTTAAAAACCCCCTCTCAAGAGAATATATTAAACATTAACAAATTTGTCAAACAAGCTAAATTAATCATATAAGGTAAAAATACACACGTTTCGAGTCGAAGGCCCCGTTAGCTAGTACTCAAATAAATTCATTAGATTTAGTATTGTATACTTAATTTAATTTTGTTAAAATAAAATAAAAATAAAAAATAGTTTTCAAACAGACGTCATTTACACTGACTTTAGTAAAGCATTTGACTCTGTAAATCACTTACTTCTCATTCAAAAACTTGACCTTTTAGGTTTTCCAGTTGATCTGCTTAAATGGATTTCAAGTTATCTAAATGGCAGGTCACAAAGGGTCCTTTTTAAAAATTCAATTTCTGAAATTCTCCGTGTTACCTCCGGTGTCCCACAAGGGAGCCATCTGGGTCCGTTACTTTTTACATTATTTATTAACGATCTTCCCTCAATTATAAGTCATTCTCGCGTACTTATGTACGCAGATGATGTTAAGTTGTGCCTGCAGTATAAGGACATTTCCTGCCATTTAAACTTGCAATCCGATCTAGATAATTTTCAAAACTGGTGCCGAGATAATTTACTAAATTTAAACGGTTCCAAGTGCAAGCTGATGACTTTTTATCGGGCCAATCCGATATACGCGACTTACACGTTAAGTGGCAGCTCTTTGGATAGAATAACTCTTGTAAACGATCTTGGCGTTCTCTTGGACCCTAAACTAAAATTTTCTAATCACATTTCGTCCATGGTTAATAAAGCCAAAGGAGTGCTTGGATTTATTAAAAGGTGGTCAAAAGAATTCGATGATCCTTATTTGACTAAAACTTTATTTATTTCGCTAGTCCGTCCGATTCTGGAGTATGGGTCTCCCGTCTGGAGTCCACAATACGGAATACATATTGGTCGTATTGAATCTGTACAAAAAAACTTCCTTCTTTTTGCTTTACGGCGCCTAAACTGGGATGCAAATCTTATCTTACCTTCTTATTCTAGTAGACTTCTTTTGATTAATTTACCATCCCTAGCCAACCGTAGAACGATGCTTGGTACTATCTTTATTTATAACCTTATACATGGTGATATTGACTGCACCGACTTGTTAAGTCGGCTAAACTTTTCTGTGCCAAGTAGATTAACTAGAAATTATTTTCCCCTAATTTTAAATCATTGTAGATCTAACTATGCCTTGTATGAGCCTTTCAGAGTATTATGTTCTGACTATAATAGACTTTTTCCTGTGATATCAAATCTTGACTCTCTGCCGCTCCTAAAACGATTGATACTTGCTTCATTGGCACAAGATTGATCTAACTATTACTTTTTTCCCCGGACCTTTACCTTTATTTTCCTATCTCGCGTCTATCTTATCGCGAAACGTGCCGTACGATACACGGCTGCGCCCCTCGGTCGGTTGGGCGGGTATGTGGGCCGTGGGACTCCGCGCGAAAAAAAAAAAAAAAAAAAAAAAAAAAAACACGTTCTTGCCCGCACGCTCCGTTAACGCCACAAGCTCCAATGTCCTCGTCTCTCTCCAGCCTGCTCCGCTGCTGTCTAATCCTTGCTTTTTACCATCCTGGTCAGATACGTCTACTTCTTGAGTCACCGCCACTCGATCTCGTCGTTTCCACTCGCTGCTTCCGTTTCACTCGCCCATGTGTCTGTATTTTGGCCTTCTGATGAAATTCTTTTTCGCTTCTGACGAAATTCGATTTGCCTTCGGAAGAACTTCTTTTCGGCTTCTATCGCTGTCTCTGTCACTTTTGCCTATTTGCCTTTCCTTTTAAAACTCTTAACCAGTTTTAAATTGTTCTCATTTCATCTTTCCCCGCACTGCACAATACTTTGTTTGTTATATTTCTCGTGTGTGAAATATTCAATTTAAGGTCGAAGCTGTCGAATGGTGGGCAATATCCCGGTTGAGCCCCCAAAAATGCAGTGTCCTCTTTTCAATAATGTTGTAACACTGGCTTTAAATTATTGATATTGTTTATTCCATTCAACTTGTAAAAAATTTAACAAAACTTTTGTAATTATGCAAAGCGTCCGCTCGAGTCGAGATTCTGGCGGCGATTGACTTAGCGAGGAGTTGCCAGACATTATTTTCTGCAGTTGATTACTTCCTTTTCAGTATATTTCCAAAGAAGGGAGTTAATGACTAGTAGGTGAGACCGCTCCTGGTAATTCTGGTCTCATCACCAATACTACCGGATCCCACAATCATTATCTTTTATATGTAAGGTTACGCCTTTTTTAAGCTTTGCTGTCATTGGTTTTGCTATTTAATTTGTTTTGGGGTGTTGGGTATAGGGAAATTTTGTATTGCCTCTATTTTGAGAGGATTTGGTTTTATACCAGTTGTTGTTATAATATGTCCAAGGAATTCTGTTTCCTTTTTCATAAACTCGCATTTGTCGAGTTGAAGCTTGAGATTAGCTTCTCGTAATTTTTCAAATACCTTTCGCAAAGATAGTACATGTTCCTCCAATGAAGTGGAGTACACGATAATATCGTCCATGTAGACCAAACAATCCTTGTAGATCAAATCTGCTAAGAGATTGTTCATGCACCTTTGAAAGGTAGCAGGGGCATTTTTCAATCCAAAGGGCATTCGAGTATATTCATAATGACCATTTTTGGTGGAAAAAGCTGTCTTTGGAATACAGTTTTCATCCATTTGTATTTGGTGAAAACCTTTTGCGAGGTCAATAGTGGTAAAATATTGGCATCTACCAAGTTTGTCCAATATTTCATCCATGACCGGATTGGGGTATTTGTCATCTACCGTAATTTCACTTAAATTACGATAGTCAATTACGATACGGAACTTTTTTGTTCCAGATGCATCACCTTACTTAGGTACTATCCAAATGGGTGAGCAATAAGGGGAATTTGACTTTCGAATTATTCCCTGTTTTATCATATCTCTCATTTGCGAAACAACTTCTTGGTCGTAAGCTTGAGGATATTTGTATGGTTTTTTGTAAACCGGTTGCTCATTTTTTGTATGAATGACATGCTTGATAGTACTAGTGAAAGACAAATTGTCACTTTCCTCGTACTGTATGTCCCTAACTCATATACAATTTCCTTAAGGTGTTTCGTCATTAAGGTGTTCTAATCTAAACTTATTGGTTTCTTACAGGTCATTATTTATTGCAAAATTAAATGGTGTGTCTGTTGAAAATGGGGGATCGCAGCAATCAATTTCTGCTTCTCCTTGTTTATATTCGAAATCGTTAAAATTATACCTCATTCCGAATTGATAATCAATTAAATGAACTGTTTTTGATTTATAATAAATAATTGCGATACATGCTTCGAGATATTCTCTTCCTATGAGCATATCATATCTATCGGAAAAATTATGGACCCAAAATGTTTGTTTGGTCGGACAAAGCTTACTTGCATGGTAAGATACAGATTTATTTAACTGAATATTACCATTTATGTTATGAACTTTAAGAGGTTTATTTTTGATCGGAAAATGAAAATAATTTTCTTTATTTAAATTAATAGAAGAGCCTGTGTCTACAACACATCGGAACTCTTGATTATTCATGATGATTCGTATGTCAGGGTTTCCATTTACTGTTCGGTGTCCGAGGCTTGTTGATGAAAATGTTCTGTATCCATTTTCATATGGCCACTCGTACTTACGCGATTTATTTTCATTGGTCGATTGGAGCATTAGCCCCATTTTGTTGTGATTGATAATTTATAGGATTCCTAACCTTATTATAATTTAATTTTTGTCGGAATTCTTGTTTTGTTGCTTGATATAATGGGTGGTTTTCATAAAAAGTTTCACTGTTATTTTTATTATAATTAGGCTTATTTTGAGCCTGAGATGTACTAGCCTGCGGTTTATATTGATTTGAGGAATAATTATTTTGCTGTCTGTATTGGTTTTGGGAATTGTAGTTTTGTGGTTTATTATTATTATTAGTATTTTGGGATTGATAATTTCTCTTATCTTGGTTTTGACTTTGTGTATTCTTTGTTCGATCTAAATAAAATAATTCATAACAACCTTCTTGTTGCGCTACACTTTTTAGTTTACTAGCATTAGTAATATCATACCTAGCCAATGTCATAAAAAGTCTCTCTGACAATTTTTTCATAATTACATCTTTAACTGTATTATTAAGAGCATTTGTGTATAAAATTGTATTTGCAGCGACATTTTTTAAAGCTAATTTATTTAATATTATAAAAGATTTGGGGTCAATGTCCTCAACGAACTTACGTATACACCCAGGAAAGGGGGTGTTATACAGACGTCTTAGTAGTTCTTCGCAGGGCGTCTGGGTTTTGTATTAGTTGATGAGGGCGTTCCTTAAGTCCCTCCAGCATCTGGCTGTTGATAGTTGAGATATCCTCTGGGCATCTCCGTGAAGCTGCATTTCGATCGCACTGAAGAATTCGCTCGCCTGGCGTATACATGTTGTGGGGGGGCTGAGTTCGAGCGTGTTGCCTCCGAATTGCCGCACTTGCCTGATTTGGTTCAGGGCTTGATTTAGATGGTTTTTCGGTTTTTATTTAGTTTTGTAAATTTTTCACAATTTTAAAAGTTTTGTATATTGATTTAAAATGGTTATACCTTGTCTCTTACCACTGGTGGGGGAGAACTAAGCTGTTTTATTATACCCGTTACTCGTAGAATAAAAGGGTATATTGTCTTCGTGCAAAAGTATGTAACAGGTAGAAGGAAGCGTTTCCGACCCTATAAAGTATATATATTCTTGTTCAGGATCACTAGCCGAGTCGATCTAGCCATGTCCGTCTGTCCGTCTGTCTGTCCGTCCGTATGAACGCTGAGATCTCGGAAACTATAAAAGCTAGAAGATTGGCATTTTGCATGTAGATTTTAGGAGTTCCTACGCAGCGCAAGTTTGTTTCAAAATGGTGCCACGCCCCCTCTGACGCCCACAAGCCACAAGCAGTGGCCACAGTTTTGATGCTATTATGAAAATTTTAATTGATATGTATTTGTTTCGTCAATACCTATCGATTGGCCCAATAAAAGTTTGCCACGCCCACTCTAACGTCCAAAAACCCATTAAACGCTTAAGCCTGGCCAGCGCCTACATTTCCGCCTATCATGGCGCTATCTAACGGATGACTTTGGAACAGCTGGCCAAGGTGCTCAACAGAGTCAACGTTAATTCTCGATAAGGATTTCTATTAAAGGAAATTGCGATGGTTTTCATTTGTCAATACCGAACTATATCCCAAGAACTATGCAAATCAAATCAAGTTAGCCAAGTGCGAGGTCTGATTCAAACAATGACGTATGTGTGTATGTATGTAAGCATATACATATGTATGTATTTACATTGTACACAGTTGCAATTGTTTAGCTGAGTAACGGGTATCTAATAGTCGAGGCACTCGACTATAGCGTTCTTTCTTGTTTTTTAGTAACCCTTGTGCTTGTGCAAAGGCACTAACTTTTACAATAAAACGGGTTGTTGCAAATTTTTTATTTTTTAGTTGCTTGACAGTCACACGGGTCAAGATTTATTTATTTTTTGTTAAAAAACCTCGCAACCTGAGCTTCGATAGCGTGTTGCAAAAATTGAGGTTTTCATTCGTATATTAGCGACACAAACCGAGACAGCGATAGCTGGTTTAGAATTGCACTGGGACGAACGATGTTTGGATTCTTTAAGGATATAACCGTATAAAAAGTTAAATCCTACCAAATTCGGGATTTAACACTTTGAAAAGAATATAATTTTTATACCCGTTACTCGTAGAGTAAAAGGGTATATTGTATTCGTGCAAAAGTATGTAACAGGTAGAAGGAAGCGTTTCCGACCCTATAAAGTATATATATTCTTGTTCAGGATCACTAGCCGAGTCGATCTAGCCATGTCCGTCTGTCCGTCTGTCTGTCCGTCTGTCTGTCCGTCTGTCTGTCCGTCTGCCTGTCCGTCTGTCTGTCCGTCTGTCTGTCTGTCTGTCCGTATGAACGCTGAGATCTCGGAAACTATAAAAGCTAGAAGATTGGCATTTTGCATGTAGATTTGAGGAGTTCCTACGCAGCGCAAGTTTGTTTCAAAATGGTGCCACGCCCCCTCTGACGCCCATAAGCCACAAGCTGTGGCCACAGTTTTGATGATATTATGAAAATTTTTTATTGATATGTATTTGTTTCGTCAATAAATATCGATTGGCCTACGCCCACTCTAACTCCCAAAAACCCATTAAACGCTTTAGCCTGGCTAGCGCCTACATTTCCGCCTTTTATGGCGCCATCTAACGGATGACTTTGGAACAGCTGACCAAGGTGCTCAACAGAGTCAACGCTAATTTCATTTGTTTTTATTTGTCAATACCGAACTATATCCCAAGAACTATGCAAATCAAATCAAGTTAGCCAAATTGGAGGTCTGAGTCAAACAATGGCGTATGTGTGTATTTATGTAAGCATATACATATGTATGTATTTACATTGTACACAGTTGCAATTGCCCGGCAAAGATAACTCCTTTCAAAAACGCTATTCGCTATACCCGTTACTGGTGTTGTACAAACATTTAGACTTTAATATACATAATACTATTTAAGAATGTATGTGTTTAGCCAATATAAGTATTTATGTTTAATATTTCTAGTCAATTTATTACAAGAAGGCATATTTATCAAAATAGTGTAAACGCGAACTGGGAGAGATGGGTCTGCTCCTTACAAGATTCAACTTAAAACTCAAACTTATAAACTAAGCTGGCGCTTATCAAACCTTCGATTGGGAGAAAGAACTCGATTGATAACTTGAGAGTGTCCAAAATGAGAGCACTGAGCATGAGAGCGATCTAGGTTTGAGCTGCGTCTGCAATTTTACAGTATTGGGGGATAAAAGCTTTGTGGAGTTTGGGGACATTTGTTTATAACGCAGGAGGATGTTTACATTAATTGGTCAGTCGTGGGAGCCGACAATTTTGGGTTTTTTCATTTGTTTATAACTAAGAGGATGTATATATTAATTGGCGACTCTTGGGAGCCGATGATTTTGGGTGTGTCAAATGCGTAGTGTAAATATGTTTATGAAGTAGATATGTGGGTGTAGGTATGTTACTGTATATACATACATATACACATGCAAGAAAAAGTATGCGAACAAACTCGATGCCTAACATTGCACTATGTGGTTTTTGACCACTTTATGTGGCATTTAGTCATTTTTTAAAAGTGCTCTAATTAAAAAAAAAAAATGGGAATGCATTAACAGAACATCAAACTGTTATGC
The DNA here is from genome assembly GCA_036346975.1 of Drosophila prolongata. Lineage (NCBI taxonomy): Eukaryota > Metazoa > Arthropoda > Insecta > Diptera > Drosophilidae > Drosophila > Drosophila prolongata. The sequence goes on from JAYMZC010000320.1 coordinate 6,532,906, forward strand.
CTCATACTCAAAATGTTAATACTTAACAGCATATGTTAGCATAACAGCTGTAAAGTCAGCTGTTGCATACGAAATAGACTTCTGCATGAATGCATCCAAAACGACAAATGAATCACTTAGTCTAGAAGTGGGCACACTTTTTTTTCTGCACAGTATATTTGGGTGTGAGTGAGTAGGGTAGTATTGTCTGTTTTGGTTGACAGTGTTCTCACTCATTCCATAGTTGTTCAGCTGTTGATGAGTACAGCAAAATTGGTGTGCAGTAGTCAACGCACTGTACAGTGTTTTGGTGTGCAGTATACTTACTGTACAGTGAGTGAAATTTCATGACTGGTACATACACACATATATATGTAGATCTCGTGTGTATGTATTTCATAGAAAGAATACGATTAAAAATTTGTTTTGTATTTTCGTTTCAAATGTATTTATTATAAAATAAAGAATTTAGAAATTATTAATATTTTAATTAAAACTAATTATAACAATTATTTTATGTTATTAAAGAATCTATATTTAAGTTATTAATATTGGAATGAAGGCACATTTTTTTATTTACCATGTATTTTCAAATGTATTTATTATAAAATAAAGATTTTAGAAATTATTAATATTTTAATTAAAACTAATTATAACAATTAAATGTTATTAAAGAATCTATATTTAAGTTATTAATATTGGAATGAAGGAACATTATTTTATTTACCATGTCTTCAGTGGTGGCAATTTTTGACTGCACTCATCTGCACAGTTGTACACTGTCAACACACAAGCTGTACAGCGTGTTTAAAAAAGGACAAATGCTGTACTCACTCACGAAGACTACAACCATATACTGTACTCACTCGAAGTGAGTACACTGAAAATGTTGTGCTATCTTCTTCTGGGCTATAGAGTATACTGTACAGTAAAGAATGAGTGCAGTATTTTTAAGAACACCATACTACTGTACAGATCTGTTATGCTACAAATGAGTGCATTCATGCAGAAGTCTAATACGAAAGCACCAGCGCTAAGTTTACAATTTTTTCAAAGCGTTCTTTGAAATTAATTTATTCGTGTAAAACACCATTTGAAAAGAAAAATACAAATGGAAACTGATCTCACAGGCTTGTACTATATGTTAAATGTATCAATTGTTTAAATTATGCGTGTTTATACTAATATTTTGTCATTTTATAAATGCACCTTAAGCTGAATTTTGAGGAACAAATTTCAACTTTGGGAAGAGTTTTGAAATAGAAGTTTGCATTAGTTTTCAATGCGTCCAAGTGTATGTTGTAGCCTTGTCAATTCTGAGCAAAAATCTGTTAGTCTTATTGTGCACTTTTCCGCACTATTGGTGCAATTTGAATTTTTCTTAGATAACCTCACTTTCTACAACGCCGACTTGGTTGCTGTTTGGAATAGCGAGAAGGGCCGGCTTGAGCAAGAAAAGGCTATACAATGTTTGATGAACAAATTATTTATAATATGAGGATCATTTTGATATGTTTGTCCTGTCAGTTGCCCGTCAATTTGGACAAATTCGAATCATTTTGCCTACAAACTGGCGAATTGTTAGTCGATATGTATCCGTGGCTGCCGTTGAGTTTTGAGTTTGATGAAATTTTTTCTTTTTGCTTTTGTTGCACTTATTATCATCCACTTTTATAGGCATGGAGCAACAAATTTCAGCTCCTTAAATTTCATTAATTTTTTTTTAGTTTTAACCGATTGTTCCTATGGGAGCTATAGGATATTGTTTCCTGATCCAAACGATTTTCACACTATATGTGCCTAGAGACAAATAATGACGATTGGTAAAGTTTCATGTCGATATCTCCAAAACTGACCGAGTTATTAATTAATGCCACAAAAACAGGTCAAAAACCCCATAGTGCATTGATCGCTAAACAAACATAGTTATATAATTAATATCGACATTTTTTATACACTTGCAGAGGGTATTATAATTTTGGTCAAAAGTGTGCCACGCAGTGAAGGAGACATCTCCGACCCTATAAAGAATATATATTCTTGATCAGGATCACCTCCTGAGTTGATATAGCCATGTCCGTCTGTCCGTTTGTCTGTCCGTCTGTCTGTTTCTACGCAAACTAGTCTCTCAGTTTTAAAGATATCGAACTGAAACTTTGCACACACCCTTCTTTCCTTTGCACGCAGTATATATGTTGGAATAACTGATTGCTGCCATATAACTGATTGATCGGAAATGCCATAACTTTGGTGTTTGTTAAGTTAGGAGATTGGGATTTTCTATGGTTTTTATTTTTGGCCCATCAATCCGACATATTAAATTTCATAAGGATCGGCCTACTATATACTATAGCTGCCATATAACTGATTGATCGGAAATGCCATAACTTTGGTGTTTGTTAAGTTAGGAAGTTGGGATTTTCTATGGGTTTTACTTTTGGACAATCAATCCGACATATTAAATTTCATAAGGATCGGCCGACTATATCCTATAGCTGCCATATAACTGAACGATTGGAAATGCCATAACTTTGGTGTTTTTAAAGTTAGGAAGTTGGGATTTTTTATGAGTATTAAGAATGCATCATATGAATAATTTTGGAGAATATAATGTACATAATATTCTGCAAGGGTATATCAACTTCGGCTCCGCCCGAAGTTAGCTTTCCTTTCTTGTTTTTGTATATTGTTGACACGTTTATTTATTATATATTTATCCAGTTTTTATTTTCCTTATTATATAACTTAATTTATTAAAATTAAAAAACCAAAAATTCATGAAATTTTAACAAGAAAAAGTATGCGTACAAGTTTCAAAATTGTTTAATAATGGTACTTAATTCTAGTATTTAATAGGAAGTGGGGTACCCCTTTCTTTTAATAGTTTCATTTAAACGTTTTGGCAATGATTGCACCAATTTTTGGGTCACCGATGAGCCATTCTTCCATAATAATGTCCTTCAGCATAGCCTTCGTTGTTATGGTTCGAAGGCGAATCCTGCGCTCCAAATAATCCCATAGATGCTCTATGGGATTCAAATCTGGCGACTGAGAAGGCGAGTGCAACTGGTTTTTCGTGTTATAAAGCAACCACAGCTTTACATTATGGGCTGTGTGTTTCGGGTCGTTATCCTGCTGGAACCAAAAGTCCTCAGCTAACCCTAATTTTCTTGCGCTCTTGTGCAAATTATCTTTAAGGATTTGAAGATAAGCCCTGTGATCCATGGTCGACTCGATAAACACGAGGTTCCAAACTCCACTTGCAGCCATACACCCCCATACCATTACACCACCACCCCCATGCTTAACCGTTGGAGCCAGATTTTGCACGTCCAGCGCTGTGCCTCCCTTACGCCACACGAGTTTCCGTCCTTTTATGCTAAAAATGCAGAATTTGCTCTTATCACTAAATAGGGCCTTGTTTCAGAACTCTGCAGGCTTCTGGACAAATTTTTTGGCAAAATCCGTTCGCTTTCTCTTGTTTGTCGGCGATATTAAAGGCTTCTTCCGTGCAGTTCGGGCACGTAAACCCTCTTTTCTCAAAATTTTTCGGATTGTATCCTCATGAACATCCTTCTTGTATTTCTCCTTAATATCCTGACCAATTTTAAAGGCTATTCATCGAGGATTCAGCTTTACAGTACTCAAAACATCCCGCTTCTCTCGATTCGTCAGTGTAGGTGGCCTTCCAGAACGTGGCTTTGACCCAATTGACCCGTTCAAATTAAAATTTCGGAGCACTCTTTGTATAGAGGAATGAGCTCTGCCAACAATTTTCCCGATTTCCCGCATAGTTTTCCCCTCATCACGGAGTTTTATAATTAATGTTCTTAAATCGGGATCAATTTCTTTTGTCTTCTTGCCCATTGCGAAATTTTCAACGAAGTGACAAAATTAACTCAAAGAACAAGTGCCGATCAGTTTAATCAGCTTTAATCACCGTTATTTGTAATATAACGGTGCCTAATGCTGCATAAAGAGCAAATACACTGTGTTTTTTAAACTTGTACTCATACTTTTTCTTGTTAAAATTTCATAAATTTTTGGTTTTTTAATTTTAATAAATTAAGTTATATAATAAGGAAAATAAAAACTGGATAAATATATAATCAATAAACGTGTCAACAATATACAAAACAAGAAAGGAAAGCTAACTTCGGGCGGAGCCGAAGTTGATATACCCTTGCAGAATACTCTGTAAATTATATTCTCCAAAATTATTCATATGATGCATTCTTAATACTCATAAAAAATCCCAACTTCCTCACTTAACAAACACCGAAGTTATGGCATTTCCGATAAATCAGTTATATGGCAGCTATAGGATATAGTCGGCCGATCCTTATGAAATTTAATAGGTCAGATTGATTAAACAAATATAAAACCCATAGAAAATCCCAGCTTCCTAACTTTACAAACACCAAAGTTATGGCATTTCCGATCAATCAGTTATATGACAGCTATAGGATATAGTCGGCCGATCCCGGCCGTTCCGACATATATACTGCGTGCAAAGGAAAGAAGGGTGTGTGCAAAGTTTCAGTTCGATATCTTTAAAACTGAGAGACTAGTTTGCGTAGAAACAGACAGACGGACAGACAGACGGACAGACGGACAGACGGACATGGCTATATCAACTCAGGAGGTGATCCTGATCAAGAATATATATACTTTATATGGTCGGAGATGTCTCCTTCACTGCGTTGCACACTTTTGACCAAAATTATAATACCCTCTGCAAGGGTATAAAAATCAAGTCGATATTAATTATATAACTATGTTTTTTTAGCGATCAAAGTTAGGCATCGAGTTTGTACGCATACTTTTTCTTGCATGTGTATGTAGAGTGGCGAACTTAATTATTGGCTCAGCAAGCATGTTGAACTTAAAGGCTATTTTCCTTTATCTAATGTGCTGATATTTTAATGAAGTAAAATATTTTTAGATATAATCATTAATTTACTGTTAAATACAATTGACTTCATTAATTTATCTTTTATAAATAATTTAATAAAAAACCAAAAAATTGACCAAATTTCCCTGAACTATGTTATTGGCACACTTGGGTTTAAATGAACTATTTTGTTAAAACTTTATCGATTTGGCCACTTTTTTTATTTGTCCCATTGCCTCTATACTAGCTTAAATTGTTTTACTGCCTTAATATAAAGGAAAAGTTGTTTGACTTTGCAATGTAGAAATTCAATCAACTGCATGTGCCCAAAAATTAAAATTTAATTAGCTGGATCAAGGCAAATCGAATGTCAAGGTTGGGGAAAGGATGCCCAGAAGCCATTTTACCATTCGGAGCCTTTATGGCAGCATTGTAAAGAACCCAAGCCGTGGCAAAATGCAAGGCACACTGGCCGATTCATGGTTTTAAAAAAATAGTTCATTAAAACCCAAGTGTGCCAATAATTTAGTTCAGTGAAATTTGGTCTATTTTTTTGTTTTTTATTTTTATTAAATTATTTATAAAACATACATTAATGAAGTCACTTGTATTTAACAGTAAATTAATGATTATATCTAAAAATATTTTTCTTTATTAAAATATCAGCATATTAGATAAAGGAAAATAGCCTTTAAGTTCAAAATGCTTGCTGTGCCAATAATTAAGTTTGTCACTGTATATGCACAAATGCATATCGACATATACATACATACATACATATGTAGTCTTTGCGCCATCTACATTGCACGGAAAACTCTTATATTGCCGGGACCCCAAAACAATACGTCAAGGCATAAATAAATATTGCCGGGGCAGGAAGGGTACCAAGAAGAAAGCGGAAATAGAATGCGGGCACGGCGATCATTCACTCGCGGACAGTTTTAAGAATTTTTCGAGAACATAACGGTTGTTTGCCAAAAGGGGCGGTAACGTAGAAACGAAAGTTTTGGTGTCAACGGCATTTGCGACGATGCTGATACAGAATAACCAAAACGCCACTTACGGAGCGAAGTCAACTGCCAGGCGCGGGAGTACTGCCGCCTTGGGTCTTCGATCACGGCTGCGGTCTTGGCTAAGATGTAAACGTATCCACTGCGCACGACAGACTGGCCCACCTGAAACATACTGACACGAGTCTGCACGCAAAGCACAGTGTTGCCGCAACATGTTTCTTTTGGGAATGACCCTGCGAAATGAAAAACGAGAGAGAGCTAAAATCACAGCCAGGAATGAGAGAAAATACACCTTTTAAAATGTTCTCCTCCGCTCCGCTTTAACAAAGAAAATAACCATTTTGTCCATAAAGACATTTTATTTTTGTCGCAAAATGTTGTTATCAAAAATTTCAATTCAAAATAAATACGGGCTTGAGGTGGTGCTATCAGCCGAATTGCAGTGCCAACACCACAACTGAGAAAAGCAGCATCCGCCCCAGTAATCATCAGCTTATAATAACTTCCCCACTTCCCGCAAAATAAATGTTCCATGTCCTTCTTAAAATTTTATATTTGTTATATTCTTCTGATCGACTAACATATGTAAGTGAGTGAAAAGATATGTAAAAGACTTTGGCAATGTGTTTTTCATAATTTTGTCAATTACCATAATTATAATAATATTATTAAATCATTAATTGTACATTTTTCTCTTTCGGGAATATACAATTAACAAGAAAGGAAAGCTAACTTCGGGCGGAGCCGAAGTTGATATACCCTTGCAGAATACTCTGTAAATTATATTCTCCAAAATTATTCATATGATACAACTTAATACTCATAAAAAATACCAACTTTCTAACTTTAAAAACACCAAAGTTATGGCATTTCCAATCGTTCAGTTATATGGCAGCTATAGGATATAGTCGGCCGATCCTTATGAAATTTGGTAGGTCGGATTAATTGGCCAAATATAAAACCCATCGAAAATTCCAGCTTCCTAACTTAACAAACAACAAAGTTATGGCATTTCCGATCAATCAGTTATATGGCAGCTATAGGATATAGTCGGCCGATCCCGGCCGTTCCGACATATATACTGCGTGCAAAGGAAAGAAGGGTGTGTGCAAAGTTTCAATTCGATAGCTTTAAAACTGAGAGACTAGTTTGCGTAGAAACAGACAGACGGACAGACAGACGGACAGACGGACATGGCTATATCAACTCAGGAGGTGATCCTGATCAAGAATATATATACTTTATATGGTCGGAGATGTCTCCTTCACTGCGTTGCACACTTTTGACCAAAATTATAATACCCTCTGCAAGGGTATAAAAACTCATTCGGTTCGGGGTTTAAATATTGAAGCAAAATATAATAATAATAAATAGGACAAAAATGATATTAAATAATAAATAATATTTTGGTTTGTTATTTTTTATGTTTTAAAGGTTATAAGTATTAAAATCTATTCATTTGCATATTATCATTATTTAAACAAGAAAGGAAGCATATACCCTTGCAGTTATTACAAAACGACTACGTTTCGATTTCTATGCCTATTATACATATACAAAACAATGAAGATATGTCGATTTTGCGCTGCATTTTGCCATCGTTTCTATGGCACCTACATATGTACATATATGATATTGTGGTCCGATTAATAGAAAACTTAAAAGAGTAATTCTGATATTGTAAATAATTACTATATCTCAAAGAAATATTTTGATAAATTCCATAGTATCAAAAAAAAAAATTTAAAACAACATAGTTATACTTTTAAATATTTTTTTCCGATTGTTCCTATGGAAGCTATATAATATAGTCGTTCGACCCGGCTCGTTACGACTTATATACTACCTCCAATAGAAAGACAACTTTTGGGAAAGTTTCAAGCAGATAGCTTAAAAACTGAGGGACAAGTTTTCGTAGAAACGGACAGGCGGACAGACGGACATGGCTAAACCGACTCTCCTGGTTATGCTGATCAAGAATATATATACTTTGCAGGGTCGAAAATGTCTCCTTCACTGCGATGCAAACTTTTGTCTGGAATTATAATACCCTCTGCAAGGGTATAAAATCGACTGTGGCTCCTGATTTACTTATTTTTGTGTATGCTTGCAGCTCTCGCTCTCATACAAAATACAAGGCATATAATCTGGCCATTTACGATATTCAAGAAAATATGTTGAGTCTTTTTTGCTCATGCCTGCTCTTGACTCGAATTTCATTCACAATTTTTGTTGTTCCCTCTTAACCTTTTTTAATACTTTTTTAATGGTTTTTTACAGAATTTATTTTTTTTTTTTTACTTTGCAGAAACATATTTTTTAAAAATTCGCTCATCACACTTTTCTTAGAGGATCCCACCGAAAAAGCGCTTTGTTCAAAACATTACATTCGCCTTTTTGACCTTATCCGATTTCTCTTACCAACTTTAAGTCCTATATGGCCTCCTTTAAGCCTCCCTTAAGATCCGATTAGGGTCCGACAGCCCCAAAACAGATCCAAACAAAGCTGGTTGTTGCGCTAAATCTTCGTTTAAAATCTTTAGCATGAAAACAAACCAATAATCGCCCTTATAAATGTTTCAACTCAACTAGTTCAAACAAGTTCCTTTAATGGACCCCTGGCCCTATTGGTAGTTTTAATGATAGGTAATTTAATGATAAATAAGAACGGCAACTCGTTGTAGGTAAGAAGAACTAGCCTTGCTTGTTCATTTGAATCATAATATATATTAACAAGAAAGGAAAGCTAACTTCGGGCGGAGCCGAAGTTGATATACCCTTGCAGAATGCTCTGTAAATTATATTCTCCAAAATTATTCATATGATGCATTCTTAATACTCATAAAATATCCCAACTTCCTAACTTTAAAAACACCAAAGTTATGGCATTTCCAATCGTTCAGTTATATGACAGCTATAGGATATAGTCGGGCGATCCTTATTAAATTTGATAGGTCGGATTGATTGGGTAAAAATGAAACCCATAGAAAATCTCAACTTCTTAACTTTACAAACACAAAAGTTATAGCATTTCCGATCAATCAGTTATATGGCAGCTATAGGATATAGTCGGCCGATCCTTATGAAATTTGATAGGTCGGATTGATTGGCTAAAAATAAAACCCATAGAAAATCCCAACTTCCTAACTTTACAAACACCAAAGTTATGGCATTTCCGATCAATCAGTTATATGGCAGCTTAGGATATACTCGGCCGATCCCGGCCGTTCTGACATATATACTGCGTGCAAAAGAAAGAAGGGTGTGTGCACAGTTTGAACTCGATAGCTTTAAAACTGAGAGACTAGTTTGCGTAGAAACAGACAGACGGACAGACTATATCAACTCAGGAGGTGATCCTGATCAAGAATATATATACTTTATAGGGTCGGAGATGTCTCCTTCACTGCGTTGCACACTTTTGACCAAAATTATAATACCCTCTGCAAGGGTATAAAAAGGAAAAAGGAAAAATTTCCAAAGCAGTTCTTTAACTGTTGCTACTTATATCTTTTGGACAACTGACAAATCTCTGAAATGTTATTTATGTAAGTTTTAATAAAGAAAAGAAGCTTTTTACTGTAGATTTAAAACTTTGAAGTAGAAAATGTGGACTATAAAAAAAACAAAAAAAACTGCTAAGGATCAGTTCTTCATATACCTCTGTACTGCATTTCAAAACTCGGATGACAACTATGTACTGGCTTCGGACTCGAAGGGTTCGGTGGATCTCTACCTACGAGTGGCATTTTCCAAAATAATTGACCTCTTTCGTCTGCTTGGAATTTCCATTAGGAATAGCTACACAAGAATTCAAGACAATCTTTGGCTTACTTCACCAGGCTCGATCCCTCTAATCTCTTTCGTCAAGATGTCTTACAAAATGTATTTATTTGCTTGGACATTATTTTTTAAGATATTAAATTAAATAGTTAAAAAAATAAATTGTTTTAAGCTCTAAACGGTTGAACGCTACAGCTATTGGAATATGGTCCGATCAGTGTCGTTTTCAAACTTTATCTACGTGCGCACATAAAAAATACAATTGCGTAAGCTTTAAGTCGGATAGCTTTAAAACTGAGAGACTAGTTTGCGTAGAAACGGAGGGAGTCTCCTGGTGATGCTGATCAAGAATACTTATACTTTATAGGGTCGGAAATGTCTCCTTCACTGCGTTGAAAAATATGACTTTTGTGTTGAGTTTTAACATTGAGTTTATTTATTTTTTTTGTATTTTTTTTGTTTTTTGTTTTGCAGTTCGATATTTGTACCGACTAATTTGAAAATATTTGTCATTTGAAAAACTACATCGCAATAAGAAAGCTAAAACGGCACGTGGTAAAGGAGAAAGAATTTTGAAAAAGTTTAAGTACTGAAATATGTCATATTTATTTTATAACAAAATAAATCTAAAGAAATTTAAACAAGAAAGGAAACCTAACTTCGGGCGGGGCCGAAGTTGATATACCCTTGCAGAATATTCTGTAAATTATATTCCCCAAAATCGGATCGGTTGGCCAAAAATAAAACTCATAAAAATCCCAACCTCCTAACTTTAAAAACACCAAAGTTATGGCATTTCCGATCGTTCAGTTATATGGCAGCTATAGGATATAGTCGGGCGATACTTATGAAATTTGGTAGGTCGGATTGATTGGACAAAAATAAAACCCATATCCCAACTTCTTAACTTTAAAACAAGAGAGAACGCTATAGTCGAGTGCCTCGAGTGCCTTAGATACCCGTTACTCAGCTAAACAACTTAATATAAGATTAAGTATTAACTAGTATTATGTATATTAAAGTCTAAATGTTTGCACAACACGAGTAACGGGTATAGCGAATAGCTTTCTTTGAAAGGAGTTATCTTTGCCGGGCAATTGCAACTGTGTACAATGTAAATACATACATACATATGTATGTATATGCTTACATACATACACACATACGCCATTGTTTGACTCAGAACTCCAATTTGGCTAACTAGATTTGATTTGCATAGTTCTTGGGATATAGTTCGGTATTGACAAATGAAAACCATCGCAATTTCCTTTAATAAAAATCCTTATCGAGAATTAACGTTGACTCTGTTGAGCACCTTGGCCAGCTGTTCCAAAGTCATCCGTTATATGGCGCCATGAAAGGCGGAAATGTAGGCGCTAGCCAAGCTTAAGCGTTTAATGGGTTTTTGGGCGTTAGAGTGGGCGTGCCAAACTTTTATTAGGCCCATCGATAGGTATTGACGAAACAAATACATATCAATTAAAATTTTCATAATAGCATCAAAACTGTGGCGACAGCTTGTGGCTTGTGGGCGTCAGAGGGGGCGTGGCACCATTTTGAAACAAACTTGCGCTGCGTAGGAACTCCTAAAATCTACATGCAAAATGCCAATCTTCTAGCTTTTATAGTTTCCGAGATCTCAGCGTTCATACGGACGGACAGACAGACGGACAGACAGACGGACAGACAGACGGACAGGCAGACGGACAGACAGACGGACAGACAGACGGACAGACAGACGGACAGACAGACGGACAGACGGACAGACGGACATGGCTAGATCGACTCGGCTAGTGATCCTGAACAAGAATATATATACTTTATAGGGTCGGAAACGCTTCCTTCTACCTGTTACATACTTTAGCACGAATACAATATACCCTTTTACTCTACGAGTAACGGGTATAAACACCAAAGTTATGGCATTTCGGATCGTTCAGATATATGGCAGCCATATGATATAGTCGCCCAATCCGGCTCGTTCCGACTTATATACCTGCAATAGAAATACAAAGTAAAAAGTTTCAAGCAGATAGCTTTAAAACTACGCAACCTAGTCCTCCTGCAAAATCTATCGAATGGATCGTTTTGAGATTTTGCACAGTGTTTCTCTACTAAATTTCTCAGGTAACGTTGTCAAGTTTTGAGCTATACCCCCTTAAGAACGTAGCTTGGATTCATTTCTTGGTCCAATTTATCTGAAACTCCAATGAATGACCAAAATTATACTTTTAAGGCCCTATTTACAATTAGCTTAGCATAGGTGTAAGAGATGGTTACAATTTTTCGATTTATACTTGACATATGGAAGGTGGGAGGGTTTCGATTTTTTAGAATTTATAATTTTTTTATTTCAAGCGGGATCTGTTTTTAAAATTGTTATATTGTTTATTGGGAACTCCGAATTTAAGATTAAATCTGAACCACTCAAAATTTACACAGACTTAATCGCTATTATCGGACACGTACCTTTCTAAGGCACAACATGGGTTAAACTCATCGTTTAATTTTCCATTTGTTTATTCTTTACACAATAATCGTTTTACAACAAAAAAAATTCAAAGTTATCGTTAAGAAGTCAACTTTTACATATACAGATTTATTTCGATTTTTGGCGCTCAGAAAAAACCATAATTTAACTGTCAAAAATCCTCTGTAGATATTCGCCAGTTGATTCTAAAAGAAACAAGAAAGGAAAGCTAACTTCGGGCGGAGCCGAAGTTGAAACCTTATGAAATTTGTTAGGTCAGACTGATTGGCCAAAAATAAAACCCATAGAAAATCCCAACTTCCTAACTTTAAAAAACACCAAAGTTATGGCATTTCCGATCGTTCAGTTATATGACAGCTATATGACATAGTGGCCCGATCCGGCTCGTTCAGACTTATATGTATACTACCTGCAATAGAAAGACAACTTTTGGGAAAGTTTCAAGCAGATAGCTTAAAAACTGAGGGACTAGTTTGCGTAGAAACGGACGGACGGACGGACGGACGGACGGACGGACAGACGGACGGACAGACGGACATGGCTAGATCGACTCTCCTGGTGATGCTGATCAAGAATATATATACTTTATAGGGTCGGAAATGTCTCCTTCACTGCGTTGCAAACTTTTGACTGAAACTATAATACCCTCTGCAAGGGTATAACAAGAGAGAACGCTATAGTCGGGTGCCCCGACTATCAGATACCCGTTACTCAGGTAAAGGGAGTGCGAGGGAGATGGAGATAAAAACTTTGATCACGCATAACTTTTTAACGAATGGTCCGATTTGAAAAATTTCTTCTTCATTTCGATAGGTATTGATAAACACAATAAAACTGCATTTTTACTTTTCCGAAATATTTAAATTTTTAAAATCGTATATAAGCGATTGTGGGCGTTAAAGGGGGCGTGGCACAATTTTGAAACAAACTTGCGCTGCGTAGGAACTCCTAAAATCTACATACCAAATGCCAATCTTCTAGCTTTTATAGTTTTCGAGATATCAGCGTTCATACGGACAGACAGACAGACGGACAGACGGACATGGCTAAATCGACTCGGCTAGTGATCCTGATCAAGAATATATATACTTTATAGGGTCGGAAACGCTTCCTTCTAGCTGTTACATACTTTTGCACGAATACAATATACCCTTTTACTCTACGAGTAATGGGTATACAAATGTAAGCCCAATTGCTGAATTGGTCAGAAGAAGGAAGTCTCAACATTATTCCGGGATGAACTTAGATTTGGCAAGTGAAGCAGGGACGGCCATAACAAAATTTTTAATGAGGAAAAAGAGCGATCGGTATTAAAAGAAATTAAAAACAAGAAAGGAAAGCTAACTTCGGGCGGAGCCGAAGTTGATATACCCTTGCAGAATACTCTGTAAATTATATTCTCCAAAATTATTCATATGATGCAACTTAATACTCATAAAAAATCCCAACTTTCTAACTTTAAAAACACCAAAGTTATGGCATTTCCAATCGTTCAGTTATATGGCAGCTATAGGATATTGTCGGCCGATCCTTATGAAGTTTGGTAGATCGGATTGATTGGCTAAAAATAAAACCCATAGAAAATCCCAACTTCCTAACTTTACAAACACCAAAGTTATGGCATTTCCTATCAATCAGTTATATGGCGGCAATTGGATATAGTCGGCCGATCCTTATGAAATTTGGTAGGTCGAATTGATTGGCCAAATATAAAACCCATAGAAAATTCCAGCTTCCTAACTTAACAAACACCAAAGTTATGGCATTTCCGATCAATCAGTTATATGGCAGCTATAGGATATAGTCGGCCGATTCCGGCCGTTCCGACATATATACTGCGTGCAAAGAAAAGAAGGGTGTGTGCAAAGTTTCAATTCGATAGCTTTAAAACTGAGAGACTAGTTTGCGTAGAAACAGACAGACGGACAGACGGACAGACAGACGGACAGACGGACAGACGGACAGACGGACATGGCTATATCAACTCAGGAGGTGATCCTGATCAAGAATATATATACTTTATAGGGTCGGAGATGTCTCCTTCACTGCGTTGCACACTTTTGACCAAAATTATAATACCCTCTGCAAGGGTATAACAAGAAAGGAAAGCTAACTTCAGGCGGAGCCGAAGTTGATATACCCTTGCATATTATGTACATTATATTCTCCAAAATTATTCATATGATACATTCTTAATACTAAAAAAAATACCAACTTCCTAACTTTAAAAACACCAAAGTTATGGCATTTCCAATCGTTCAGTTATATGGCAGCTATAGGATATAGTCGGCCGATCCTTATGAAATTTGATAGGTCGGATTGATTGTCCAAAAATAAAACCTATAGAAAATCCCAACTTCCTAACTTAACAAACACCAAAGTTATGGCATTTCCGATAAATCAGTTATATGGCAGCTATAGGATATAGTCGGCCGATCCCGTCCGTTCCGACATATATACTGCGTGCAAAGGAAAGAAGGGTGTGTGCAAAGTTTCAGTTCGATATCTTTAAAACTGAGAGACTAGTTTGCGTAGAAACAGACAGACGGACAGACAGACGGACATGGCTATATCAACTCAGGAGGTGATCCTGATCAAGAATATATATACTTTATAGGGTCGGAGATGTCTCCTTCACTGCGTTGCACACTTTTGACCAAAATTATAATACCCTCTGCAAGGGTATAAAAATAAAATTAAACAGCCAGGGAACTAGAAATTTATTTAAAACGAAAGATGTATACCCGAAGACTGTGCGTATTACTTAGCTTGCTTTTTTCGGGCAAAAATAAAAAAAAGAAACATATTTAATGTATAAAAATATTTGATGAAAGCTTTTGGATGAAAACAAAATTTGTTTTAAATTTATTTAATTAATTAAAGGTTCTATTTACCGACGAAAGAAAATTTAAATAACATGGATCCGACGGGAAGATTTTTGTTTGACGTAAATCAAATAGCGAATTTCATCACATTGAGGTGGATCTGTGATGGTTTGGGCTGCCAATTTCATATTATTGATTGCAATATGGATTAGTTTGGCTACCTCAACGTTTTGAAGCAATATGTGAAGCACTTGCTCGGGGAAAAGATACTTTGGTGGTTCCATCTAGAATTAAGGATAAGAAAAGCAGCAGTTTCCTGTGCTTGTACCGAGGCCCCATAGGCCCGGATGCAACAGCCTTGGCGTAGCGCAGCCAGCGCATCAAACACGCTACAAAAGTCGGCATGCGACAGACGCAGTATCGGAAGTGGATAAAACCAGATTAATTAATTTAAATTTATATCACATCCACTTAATCTAAGGGCCCAAAGTAAAACCTGACCCTTGAAAGCATAAACTCCACATATCCACATTGTGTCTGCAGAGAGGCGAGCAAACTCGAAAAAACGCAAGCAGGGATCAAATTCGCTATAGGTTCGATAGAGTTCTTCAGTATTACGTGTCTCCTAATTCCAAATGACGGTGTCGGCGCTGGCCATCGAGAACCAACGGCCTAATTAAGGCGACGTCGAAGTAGTGTTAAACCTGGCCGGTAGCCACTCGAGGCCAAAAAGCTTTTAATCCCGGT
This sequence comes from Drosophila prolongata, assembly GCA_036346975.1. Taxonomy (NCBI): domain Eukaryota; kingdom Metazoa; phylum Arthropoda; class Insecta; order Diptera; family Drosophilidae; genus Drosophila; species Drosophila prolongata. The sequence goes on from JAYMZC010000320.1 coordinate 6,548,638, forward strand.
AATGGATTATATATATACCAGGAAATAGAACAAAATAGTGATAAATGTAAGTTAAATAACCATAAAGGTTAAATAAAATAATAAGTAATTTTTTTAAATTTGTAAGTGGCAATGTAAACGTGGATTTTTTTTTATTTTTGTTATCTGTGAGAAAGAGAAATGGGAAAAGTTATCGAAGTAGTGTGCAGGTGAGCTAATTATTTTTTGTTAACCAGTTTCCCTCTCCCGGGTTATATTAAAAAAAAGAATCAAAAATATATTAAGATTTGGCCAATCAATCCGACCTACCAAATTTCATAAGGATCGGCCGACTATATCCCATAGCTGCCATATATATGATTGATCGGAAATGCCATAACTTTGGTGTTTTTAAAGTTAGGAAGTTGGGATTTTTTATGAGTATTAAGAATGCATCATATGAATAATTTTGGAGAATATAATTTACAGAGTATTCTGCAAGGGTATATCAACTTCGGCTCCGCCCGAAGCTAGCTTTCCTTTCTTGTTTTTCTGTGATTTCGTCAGTCTATTCAAAGTTGTTTCAAGCTTATTCTGGGAAAATTTTGAGAGAGTTTAGTGCGAAATGGGACCACGAACAACAATTGCGCTTTTCTTTCCAAAAAAGCTTAAATTCAAATTTAAAAGGCACAAAATCATTAAACCAAATTTTATTTTCATACGAAATACTAAAAATTGATAACTTATAAAAAATGTACTTGTATTATATTTAAACATACTCCTAAGGTAGCTAAATTTTGAAAATTAAACCTACCCTGCAAAAATAAATAATAAATATTTGTATATGTATTTTTATATTCACTATTTTATTTATTAAATATACTAAATAATTAAAATAGATAATATGTTAAATATTCTATTAAATTGATTAAATAATTTAAATAGTCAATATATTAAAAATACTATTAAATAATTAAAATAAATTTAAATGAAACAAATTAAATCTAAGTTTAATATATTTGAACTAAAATTAAATTTAATATTTCCATAAATCATTAAATCAAAGTTTAATATATTTGAATAAAAATGAAATTTAATATTTCCATTTTAAAGTTAATAAAAAACATCCATGGATAATATCCTTTATCCTTTAAATATATTAAATTTAAATAAACCTCGCTTTGTTTTTGTTTAACAATCATATTCAAATATATTAAACTTTATTGAAATATTTTTAATTTAAACATGTGGGAAAGGATGCCCAGAAGCCATTTTTACCATTCGAAGTTCTTTGCGACATTTTAAAGTTGCAAAATGCAGGGCACGCATGGCCAATCCATGGCTTTGAGTGGCCAGGAAAGCGTAGGGATCGTATAAAAGGAAATGTAGTATACATTTCGTACTACTTCGTATAATAGTTATACTAATTTCTAAGAGTTGTAGTATAAAAATTATACTATTTGGTTTCCTTGTAGTATACATATTTCTCCCAGTAAAAATGCGCTGAATTTTTTTTTTACTTATTATATTATTATATGTTTTTAATATTATATATTATACTAATATTTTTATAATTCAAATTAGAATGACTTAATTCTTACATAACTAACAGTCGATTTTTTATAAATGTGGGGAGGGGAGTGGGTGGTCCCTTAAAAATATTTATTTTATTAATTTGTAGGAAATTTTCTTTTTGACCAAGTTTATAAGATTGGTAATGCTCATCAAACTCAAAAAGATTATACTGGTCACTTAAAATAAATATTTCTTCTTCATGGTTAATTAAAATGTATCTTATTTTATGCAATTTTATACCCTCACCATATTTTTTTAGTGTTAAACAAAAATCATTTTTATACCCGACTTATCCTATAGCTGCCATATAACTGATTGATCGGAAATGCCATAACTTTGATGTTTGAAAAGTTACGAAGTTGCCATATAATTTTCTATGGGTTTTATATTTGGTTAGTCAATCCGACCTACCAAATGTCATAAGGATCGGCCGACTATATCCTATAGCTGTCATATAACTGATTTATCGGAAATGCCATAACTTTGGTGTTTGTTAAGTTAGGAAGTTGGGATTTTCTATGGGTTTTATTTTTGGCCAATCAATCCGACCTATTAAATTTCATTAGGATCGGCCGACTATATCCTATAGCTGCCATATAACTGATTGATCGGAAATGCCATAACTTTGGTGTTTGTTAAGTTAGGAAGTTGGGTTTTATTTTTGGCCAATCAATCCGACCTATCAAATTTCATAAGGATCGGCCGACTATATCCTATAGCTGCCATATAACTGAACGATAGGAAATGCCATAACTTTGGTGTTTTTAAAGTTAGGAAATTGGGATTTTTTATGAGTATTAATAAAGCATCATATGAATAATTTTGGAGAATATAATGTACATAATATTCTGCAAGGGTATATCAACTTCGGCTCCGCCCGAAGTTAGCTTTCCTTTCTTGTTATATATAATACCTTTGTACTCTAAGCTATTTATTACAACGTTTTTAAAATTATTTTCCAAGTTATTTAATGTATTGATAAAAGCTGCTGTTTTAATGTCAAAAAAGGTTTCTTTAATTATAAAAAAAAGTTTGGGTAATCCTTTTTTATTTTTTTCTAAAAATGAGGAAAGTTTTTGACCAGACTTCATACTTAACGAGTACGCAATGTTTTTTCGACACATTACATTCCTGGAATAAATTTTTGCCTCTCTATGTTTTGCCTCAAACCTGAAATTCCAAAAGTGTTTGGGAGGACCACTTCTCCGAATTATTTCTGGGTAATGTGTTAAGAAATTAAATTTGGGCTTAAGTGGTTTTTTGAATAATTCAACATATCCTTCATTGTGCTCTTTTATTAAAACTGTTAAGGTATTAATAGTAACTGAATCAAATTCGCTTTGAAGAAGAATATCTATAATTTGTATTAGATTTAACATGTATTGCCAAATTTTATTGCCAACGGGTACCAAATCACCTATGATTAATGGCAAATAGTGAAACAATGTTTTCATTTCTGATGCGGACGCTTTAATGGAAGTATTCTTAAGTTGATTAAGCTCAAAGTCTATAGATTTATTTCCTAAGTCTGATTCACCGTAATCAAAGATATTTTTTCTATAGTTAAAATTGTTTAAAGTAAACAACTGGTCCTTTAAAATAAAATGCAATAGTACTTCACAAATACTATATCGACAGACGCCATCAAATAAATCATGCATGATGTCAGCGATAAAGTTATCCGTGACATGAAAATAATTTAGATCATTAAAAATACAACTTGATTTTATGCCTGTTGCTTTAAAATCATTCAGGGCGAGAGCATTATCATTTTCATTGTTTCTTAAATGCTCTGATAAAGCAACAGATTCTTCGGCTGTTTTCTCTTTTGAACGAGTACATAATCGACAATAAAATGTAGCCTTAAAAGATGTTGTAAAACCGAGTATTTCGTTTTGACCCAAATTGTCTCCAAGAATATTAGACAATAGAAAGTATACTTTTTTCGGACCTTCGTTAGTAATTAAATCTTATCCGGTTTCTTCAAGTTTTCTAAAAACGTCTATAAGAGGTTTCAGGAAAGCATCGCTACCATATTTTTTGGCGTATTTGCTTTTAAAGTAGGCTGCCACAAATATGAAGTCTAATTTGGAAAGTAGATGCTGGGGAAGTACGGGAAACGTGTAATAAACCCCACATACAATATCAGCACCTGCATGGCTTCCTAACGGATTATTTACTTCAAAACCATCCAAATATACAAATATTGGTAAAACAATTTTGTTTTCAAAGTAAGTGGCCTTTTTTTAGAAAGAGCTTCCATTTACATAATGAGTTATGTTGATGTCTTCTTTATATTTTGTGATGTGATCTATAGTTTTAGTAAGAACACCAGGCAGCTCAAAAAAGGTTTTTAATTGAAATTCAATCGGCATAATACACCCTTTAATTTTGGAAGGAGCTAGTGTGGGCGTATATTTCTTAAGCATTTCTTGTATTTCGTTATTAATGTTAAAGACAGTAGGCATTTCAAAACTTATATCAGTACTCAGTTTTTTTAAAAACCTATACTCTGTCCCAATGCTATCAAACGGTGTGCAACAAAAATCCAAAAAAGGATTTGGCTTGAAAATGAAATTCCGCTGACATTTTATCCAAAAATAGGCTTTTAAAAGAATGCACTACAGCTTCATTAACCTTTTTGATAACTTCCTGAACAAATAAAACATCTTTTCTACAAAAATTGTCTTTTGCATGCAATTTGGTTAGTGCTTGCTGGCATACTTATAATATTTTTTCTTTACAGCTTAAGATAATTTCCTCAAAGGATAATTTCATAGATTCTGTAGTGTGGTTGATCTTAATCTTAGAACCACTTGAAATATCGTCCAAATCTACAATACTATCACATTCCACGTTGTTGTTCCTTGAAGTAATATTGTACCCTAAACTCCCTTCGTTTGTGCACGCTTAAGCTGCTTTAATATTTACATGCCTTTTGAGTTGGGCTTTATATCTATGAAATCAAGAGTACTCTTGGTCGCAATTGCCTTCCGCACATTTATATAAGTCTATTTCCTTTAAGTAATGCTGATGCTTAAAATGAGAGGATACATTAAGAAGACTATCAAATTCCTTTAAACACTTAAAACAACGCATTTTAATATATGGTGATAAAACAAAAACTAAAAAATAATAAAAACTAAAGAGCTTAAAAAGTAATGAATAAAAATATTATTTATGAATATGAGTAAAGATATTTCAAACTTAATTAAAATAATAAAAATAAAAGTTATTTACCCGTTTAGAGCTTTAATTAAACTAGACACACAAGAATATTTAACATCGTGTGGAGTTTTTATATTAAAAACAAAATCCTGTAAGAAAGTAAATATCTTGTTGGACTCCTTTGGGTAGTTAAGGCCGAATACCTGATAGACTTTAAAACAAATATCTAAAGCTATTATAAACGAACTAAATTTGTACAGGCTTTCACCAAAGCTTACATAAAACTCTGTCAAGTTTTGGATATCTATACCCACAACAATTATAAATGGTTGAATAGGCGTATTATTCTCCAGGTATTTCCTGTTAAGCTCTTCCAGTTTATTTTGCAAGTCATTTATGGCTTCAACATGCAAAATGGTGCTGCTCACGCTGTCTTGAATTGTTGCCTTACGACAAAACTTCTCGCTGCCTTGTGTTACCGTATATTGGTAAGAGGGCTTTACAACAGCGTGCAAGAGCATAAATATTATGCAGTCTTTTGAGCCTACAATACAAACATTAAGTTATTAAATTTCAAACAGAAAAATATTATAAAAACTACTTACTTGGAGTACCAGAAAGACTTAATGAGGTAAAGAGATTTTTGTAAAATTTGTCGTTGACGTAAATTGAGTAGTACGATATAAGCTTCGGGACTATTTCCTCCCACTTAGTTGTTAAGCAATATTTTCTGTTGGGGTACAGTACATTAAAATCGTGTTCCAACTAAAAGTAAAAGTAAAACGTTAATAAATAAAGAAGAATATAAATGGGTTTAAACATATAATAACATTACGAAACATCACAAACAGTTAAAACCCCAAAACTGGGCATCATGCTTACAAATTTATGTCCCATGGCTTAAACAAAGGAAACTCCTTAACAATTGCATCCAAACTATTTTTTGAACTACAGATGATGTTTTTTTCGTAATTCATAGGTAGCTGCCCATAGCTCCATGGAATCCTGCTCGCTGCCAACGTAAAACTTTAATTTTTGGACGCAATCTAACATATCACTGCTTGCTATGAAGATTGTATTATCAGCTGGTTCTGGGCAAATGATTTCTGTGACTGCCGTCTTTCTTTTGAAATGGTTGTGAAGCCTATTAAATAGGATTTCACCAGGGCTACTCCTCCTAGTCTCTCTGCGTCCAATATAGTATATTTCTTTTTTTTTCTGACGGAAATATATCGACTATTTCGTTGGCGAGCTTTTCTATTTCAGCCAACTTAACAGTTGCATATGTATTGTTAAGAGGGTTATAAAAATGGTCAGAAATTAAATGAACCATTTTTTGCCTATTTTGCTGCGATAAAACATTGATTAAATTATACTGTTCCATAATTTTTTTTCCGGTATTTGACGACAGGAGTATATCCATTGCACTCTTGATTAGTAATGGATTAATAAATAAAAATATTATTTAAAAAAATATATATATAAAAAAAATTATAAAAAATCATTAGAGCATTGGAACTTGTAAGGAGTATTTGGGATTTAACGAGTAGTGCACATACAAATTTTTTTTAAATTAAAAATAATAAGTTGTGCTCTTAAAAATTCATAAATTAATACACATAATGAAAACATAATATTATTTTTGTATTAATTTTTGGGCTTATCAAAGCTACTCGGTAAGGGCCAAGTTACAAAATTGTGTCCTTTGCAAAGCACTCCATATATGTAATTACCTTACAAACACGTGAACCACTTTGCAAATTTATTTCCTGATGCTCTAAGTTTTTTTTTGGCAAGGATATGGGCTGAGCCAAAGTCGGCAGGTGTTTTTTCTGAATACATAATTAAAAATGTAATCTTTAACATTAAACATTTTTAAAAGGATGCTCACATTTCCACTCAAAAAGCTTTGCCCTCAATTCGGAACGCAAAGCGGTGTCTTTCCGATTTGGAAAAATTAAATTTAGATCATCATTTTCTATGTATATATTGCAGTTTTTCATAGGTATAGCCACAGTCTATAAATTCATTTTATAATTAAAATAATTAATATTTACTATTATATTTAAAGTAACTTACCAATCAAATTTATAAGGCAAACTAGGTCCAGATCATTTTCTGTTACAAATTTTTGTACAAATTTTACAAATTTTATTTGAAAAGCTGAAATAAACTAAATTTGTTTGTTATTGCATTACATTGTACAAATGTATGTATCTATCGCAAAGCACAACAAAAAAAAAAAACAACCGCGCACTTTTCCGTTTTCATCCCCCAGTTTCCATGGTAACAAGTGATTTGCGCATGCGAATATGTAAATATGTACATACATATGTACATACATATATGTAAATATGAAAATACGACTGCGCAAATCACTTGTTACCATGGAAACTGGGGGATGAAAACGGAAAATAGAGCATTTTAAAGTAAATGCACGATACTTTAATTCCGATTATGATTATTATACGAGATCAATCTGGCCACTCCATTACTCTTACATATTTCCACACAATTAATTAATAAAATATGGTTGCCTTTATTATATCCTTGCAGAGGGTATTATAATTTTGGTCAAAAGTGTGCAACGCAGTGAAGGAGACATCTCCGACCCTATAAAGTATATATATTCTTGATCAGGATCACCTCCTGAGTTGATATAGCCATGTCCGTCTGACCGTCTGTCCGTCTGTCCGTCTGTCTGTTTCTACGCAAACTAGTCTCTCAGTTTTAAAGATATCGAACTGAAACTTGCACACACCCTTCTTTCCTTTGCACGCAGTATATATGTCGGAACGGCCGGGATCGGCCGACTATATCCTATAGCTGCCATATAACTGATTGATCGGAAATGCCATAACTTTGATGTTTGTAAAGTTAGGAAACTGGGATTTTCTATGGGTTTTATATTTGGTTAGTCAATCCGACCAAATTTCATAAGGATCGGCCGACTATATCCTATAGCTGCCATATAACTGAACGATTGGTGTTTTTAAAGATAGGAAGTTGGGATTTTTTATGAGTATTAAGAATGCATCATATGAATAATTTTGGAGAATATAATGTACATAATATTCTGCAAGGGTATATCAACTTCGGCTTCGCCCGAAGTTAGCTTTACTTTCTTGTTTTTTAATAATTTCACTTTACTTACGTCTTTTTCTCTTCACGAATTTCACCAGAATGCAGGAACCCGATGACGGCAATTAGGCACTAACGCGACGAAAACCACTAAAATGTGGTAACGCGCTTTGAGATCGAACTGTCGCATTCGACCTGGTCTCACACCAAAGACAAAAATCGAAACTCCGGTTTAAATTTTAAACTACAGAGTATTGGCCTTATAATATGTGGTGTTGAATTACTACTACTGAGTATAGGTTTCATATTATTGAATAATAAATTAATACTGATTTCTATACTGCCTGTAGTTTTTTCTTGAAGCCAGGAGTATTAATTTTAAACTGAAAACTTATTTGTATGTGGTATAAAAATTACACCACATGTTAGAATTGTAGACTCTTCGGTATAGAATTGGCACTAAAAAGTATAGGCGTTATATTCTTAGGTATTAAATTAATACGTATTATTTAATACTGTCGATAGTTTCTTTTTAATACACTATTATTAAAATTACACTTTCGGTTTTTTTTTGGGTGTATATATGTATTTCGCTGCACTAAAAGGTTATTTTTGACTTTTTAAATCTATTAATTTTTTCTAGGTTCAATTCGTTTGTAGAAACCATCATGCAGGGCCTGAAAAAGTCTGTCCTGAGTTTTTCCAATTAGAAAGTCTTAAACAGCCCTGAAAAGGTAAACAAAGTGAACAGCGTGATCCCCATAGGAGGCGGTACGTACCAGGGTGGGTCTGTGCGTTGAGTACACCATATTTCAATTAAAACTGTTGCTCCACCATGGGTAGAGGGGTCACCAAGACTCTGTTTTCTCCCGCCCTCTTCCCACTGGGAAAACAAAAACAAAGTTTTTCCGAGCGCGATTTGCGCGTTTCCCTTTTTTGGCAACTGGGCAAACAGCTGATCACTCCGATAGTGCTAGAAAGCGTTCAAACCACAACCAGAATCGGTAACAGAAACCAGCCGCTACTATCAGCTAGGAAAAATTGCATAATTCTAGGCCGAGCTCAACCAGTAGAAGATATTCAACTCGTAGCAGTCAGATTTTGAAAGGGTTGAAGCGTAGACTCATAAGCGAAGGCCGAACTTCTTCACTAGTCTAGATAGGGGAATTAGGGGCAGCAAGTCAAGGATCCGACCAATTCCAACCCCCCCGCTTAGGCAGTGCCTCAGCAAACGGGGCTCTGGGGACCGAAAAGGGGGAACCCCTGTCGCGGACGTTGAAAGACAATGGACCAGGCAAACCCCTTCGCAAAAAGCTCAGCGATGACCAGATCGCCAACGCTGCAGGCTCAGCATAATGTTGAACAGCAGCCAAAACAAGCGGAGGCAATCACGTCCCTGGAGGACGCTATTGCGAAAATAGGCCTTGCCGTGAATGGCCTCTCCCTTCTTTTTAAGGACCACAGGGTCGTCAAACAGCCGATGCGTGATCTCCTAACAGAGCTGGTAGAGATGCATAAAACGGCAGTGGCCTCCATCAAGCAGGAGGAAGCCACAGGAAAGGAGTGCAGGGAAAGTGCCTCGCAAACCACACCGAGAGCAGAACAGCGTAACAACAAGCTGTGTGGCAAAGAAAGGATAGTAGCGACACCGAAAAGGGCAAGGGAGCCAGCAGCAGGCCAAAAATGTACGCCACCAATGAAGAGGGTACATCGGGAACGGCTACAAGAGAAGCGACACGAAGATTTCCAGCAAGTAGCTGACAGAAACCCTAAGGGAAATTCAAAAAGGCAGCTCAGGGCCAGACCAGACGCCATCGTGGTTGCAAGAGTCGGGGAGATTACCCGCGCGGAACTTCTCAAAGCCGTTAAAGGAGACTCCACGCCAAAACACGTCAGTGGGGACGTACAGACCATCCGAAAGACGGCCAAGGGAGATCACCTGCTGCAACTGAAGAAGACCACAGCGCGGAGGAGGTTAAAAGGGCTGTCGGAAACGCTCTCGGGGTTAAAGAAGTTGTAAGGGCCCTGACCGAGCAAACCAGACTTGAGGTCATGGACTTAGATGAAGTCACAACCAAGGAGGAGATAGTGGAGGCTCTAAATAGGAAGCTAGCCGATACCCCTCTTTCTGAGGAGGCCGTAAAGTCGCTGAGAGCCACCAGAAACGGCCTGCAGATAGCCACACTGTTGTTGCCTACACCCACAGCGAAAAATTTGGTAAACCTGGGGAAAATAAGGATTGGCTGGGTGATCTGCCAGATTAAACCCATTTTTTCGCCAAAACGCTGCTATACACTTACACTTGTCTCTCGTTCGGCCATATCTCGTCGAACTGCACAGAAAAAACGGATCTGCGCGGAGCTTGTTTCAAGTCTGGTGGAAAAGTCTGGTGCAGAAGCTGCAATAGGGACCCACATTGCCTACTCTGCGCGCAGAAAAGAGATCTCCCAACGAACCACGCGTTTGGGAGCTTAAAATGCCCAGCGTATGTCGAGACGGTAAAATCTCAACAAGGATGCTAAGGGTCATGCAGCTAAACCTTAACCACTGCAGGGTGGCCCAGGACCTTCTTACCCAAACAATTTCCGAGCTCAAAATAGACCTGGCAATTCTGAGCGAACCATACAAAGCAATTAGATCCAACACGTGGGTCACGTATCAATTGGGAAAAGCAGCAATCTGGACATGTGGGCAACCGGCCCAACATCTAGCATGGGTGAAAGCATCAAAAGGCTACTTAAGGGCAAAGCTAAAAGACCTTTGGGTTTTTAGCTGCTACTTTCCACCCAGCTGGACACTAGAGGAGTTTAGCGAGACGATAGACAGCCTGGCAAACGACATAAGAGCACACTCGCCTGCGATTGTTGCTGGGGACTTCAATGCGTGGTCAACGGAGTGGGAGTCAGCCTCAACAAACGCCAGAGGAAGAGTGGTCACTGAGACGTTCGCATCGCTGGACGTAGTCCTACAAAACACGGGTTCCACCCCTACATTTAGGAGAGCGGGAGCGCAGTCCATAACCTCACCTACGTAAGCGCAAGCTTGGCGGCGACGGCGCCCTGGGAAATTAGCGAGACCTACACGGCGAGCGACCATAGTGCAATTATAAGCACCATCCGCACGCGAAGAACCGCCACACCGACAATTACTCGAGGACACTACAAAGAAAATACGCTCGACATACCAGCATTTAGAGCTGCCCTAGAAGTGATGGAATTAGCGACGCCAGCATGCAGCGCAGTAAAAACTTCAGGGGCCCAAGCCAGTCTACTGGTGGAACCAAGCGATTGAGGAGGCACGCCGTGAATGCATACGCGCTAGGAGAGCCTACCATAGGGCCCGCGGAACCGAAGACTTCCATATACTTAGGGAAGTTTTCGCCCAAAACTCCGTGTGCCTTCTTATGAGTCGCCTGCAGGTGCTCCCTGTAGGACAGCCTGGTGTCCAGCATGACCCCTAGGTATTTTATAGCCCTTTTCGTCTCTACTTGGGCTCCGCCCACAGTGATTCATGCCGTTTCCACTTTTTTCCTGCTGCTGATGAGTACCGCCTCGGTTTTCTGCTCCCTGTAGATCCTAAAGCGAGAAATAAAAAACAGCAAAAAGCTGTGCTTCCTGCAACTCTGCGATGAAGCAGAAAACGACTTATGGGGAAAGGCCTACAAGGTGGTAATGAAAAAAACCAACACCGTTAAAAACGTGACCCCAACAGGCTCCGAGAAACTGGGAGAGATAATAAGGCACCTTTTCCCAGCGCAGGAAACGAGGCAAGCGGAAGCGCTCGGTGTCCCGGACCACCAGATACCGCCGGTGACCGTACAGGAGCTGGTCAACATAGCCCAGAAGGTACCAAACAACAAGGCACCAGGGCCAGATGGGATCCCAAATCGGGCACTCAAGCTGGCCATCATCATGTACCCGAGCACCTTTGCCAGTTCATACACTAAGGGCCCAAGCCTGCTTCCCAGCACGGTGGAAACAGCAAAAGCTGGTGCTTATACCAAAGCCAGGAAAAGAAAAGGATGAACCGTCGGCATATAGGCCCATTTGCCTTCTAGACACGGCCGGCAAAATACTGGAAAGTATTGTCAGTGCAAGACTCGGAGAGGCATAGAGGATGCCGGAGGGCTCTCAGAAAGTCAGTATGGCTTTAGAAAGGCTCGCTCAACCCTATATGCACTGGAAGCCGTGGACCGCATAGCCAGGCAGGCCATAGAAGGCAAAAGGTGGCTGGGAGGAAACAAACAATACTGTTTAAAACACCGGCACCGGCTGTTCTTCTATGGTGGGGCACCGGTGCTGACTGCACAGGTGTACACAATGGTCCCTCGCAGTCATTCGGGCATGTCTTCTTCGGTTTGAATATCTCGATTTTTTCTAGTGGAGGCAATTTTTTTATAGTCTTGGCAATATTTTGGATTGCAGGGTAGGTGGATGTGTTGTGGCTGTGATTTGATTTTTTCGTACTGTTAGCAATTTTATGTGTTCAACTTCGGCATCTAGTTTTACCGAGTTGTTCAAACTTATTGCATTGCCGCTTTTTAGCAGCTTCAGTAGTTCAGCCTTTCTGGCTTTTAATCTCTTCACTAAGCCACTACGTTTGCCACACATCACACTCTACTCACTGCGTTGTTGCCTATGTTGTAGTTGTTGCCGTTTTTGTCCTTTTTGTAGTTGTTTCCGTTGTTGCCTTTGTTGATGTTCTTTTATCGTTGTTCTTTTTCGTGCACTTTTTATCGTTGTTTGTTATTCCATGTTTAGTTTGATTCCAAATCCAGATCTAGGTCCAGGTCTTGGTGGATCACTGTCACGGTCGCCATGTTTAGATTGATTCCAATATGTTAGTTCATTAAATAGAAGGCACGTCAGTGCAGTTTTGGTTCTGAATTGATAATGTTTTATTGTTCTCAATTTGGTTCTTTCTTAGCACTTACATTGCACTTGAAATAAGCTTGGTTTTTTAAGTTTACGTAAACATTGCAACAAAGTGTTACAATGTGATTCTACTTAAATGAAGTAAAAATCTTGATACATGCGACCAATGTTGAGTATTTAACTTTTCTTTATTGTCGTACTATTGTTGCGTGTTTGTTTATAGTCTTTTTATTTATTTTTTATGCTAGACAACTCGGCATCCTGGAGCAGAATAGGGATCACTAGGGATGCTGAACATCCCAAAGTACCTGCAGGCGATTGTTAGTGACTAGGTAGACGCTCAGGTGAGCGACAGGTGGCTCCACAACGACATGGACGAAGGACCTCAACGCTACAAAATCACAGGAGGAGTGCCACAAGGGTCTGTCCTAGGCCCATTATTGTGGAACACCATGTATGATGGTATCCTGCGACTAAACTTCCAGCATGGCGTCAACGTTGTTGGCTTCGCGGATGACGTGGCGGTCATAGTGGTAAAAAAGTCCATAGCCGAGGTAAAAAGCTCTACAAACGCAGCAATCAGCAGGATAAGTGAGAGGCTACAAATCGTGGGACTTAAACTGGCAGCAGGAAAAAAGTGGAAACGGCATGAATCACTGTGGGCGGAGCCCAAGTAGAGACGAAAAGGGCTATAAAATACCTAGGGGTCATGCTGGACACCAGGCTGTCCAACAGGGAGCACCTGCAGGCGACTCATAAGAAGGCACACGGAGTTACGATGGCAGTGTCCCGAATGTTGCTTAACCATAGAGGCCCAAAATCCACGAGCAGGAAGCTACTGTTTAACGTAGCAAAGTCGTCCATCATGTATGCAGCACCAATATGGGCCGAGGCGACAACAAAAAAGAGCTACACAAAGGGTATAGAGTCGGACTACAGAATAGGAGCTCTTAGGGTAGCCTCCGCCTTCCGCACGGTCGCTACAGAGGCCATTCTGGTCATCAGTGGAATAACACCAGTCGAGCTCGCAGTTGTGGAGGCCAAGGAGAACTTCGAAGCGAGAAAAGTAGCTGATACATAGGCGGACCACCGCTTGGCAAAACTAAGGTCAAGAACAAAGTCCCTTGAAAACTGGCAGCAAAGATGGGATAGGGCAGAAACCGGCCGGTGGACGCACCGACTCATCCCCAATATAACGGCTTGGGTAAACAGACCACACGACGAACTAACGTTCCATTTGACACAGGTGCTGAGCGGACATGGATGCTTTAAGGAGTATCTACATCGCTTTGGCCACGAGACAAGCCCAATCTGCGATGCCTGCGGAACAGTGGAAAATGCCGAACAGGCACTAACCACTTGTGTCAGGTTCGGAGAAGAACGCCTAAGAGCTGAGCAAATCCTTAGGACCCCGATCACAGTGGGGACTTGTACCTAGTACGCTGGAAATCAGGATAACTGGACAGCTGTATGCAGTCTGGCTGCGGAAGTCACGACGGAACTGAGGCGGCTAGAACGCATAAGGAACGAGAGGCCCTAAACAGGGCAGCCAGCCTTGCGAAGCAATGCTTCACGGCAGTCCCGCAAGTCTGGATATCATATGTATATTTATTTTTGTCTATGTATGTAATTTATGAATAAAAAAAAACCTAAAAATATTTTGTTATATTTTAATATCAGCATAGATTTTAAGTTTAACATGATTGCTGTTCCAATAATTAAGTTTGTCACTGTAAATGCAATTTAAATAAACATCCTGTTCAATCATAGAAGTTCTTTTGCCGCAAAATTAGTTTTTTAGTCCAGAAATGATTTCTGTCCGAAAATCGTCTTCTCGAGCAAATACGCACACATACGCATTTGCTTATTCGTGCAATTCTATTTTTAAATTTTTACGCACTCAACTTTGTGCGAGCGGAAAGAGCGGAATTTTCGTCGCCACCAAAAAACGAGCTGCATGTTGCAAAACCAATGTATGGCAGTTATGCATCTTAGAGATTATATTGGTCTTTGGTTTGGGCCTGTATGTCGGCAGTAGGTGTAGGAAATTTTGGACACTAACATTCGAAAGCGGAAAATTTCCAACAAAACGGACCTAAATCAGGCATTGGTCGAGGAGTGGGCAAAAATAAGCCCAAAAATAACACAAAAGTTGGATTCCATGCCAAAAAGGCTTAAAAAGGTCGTCGATAATTAAGTTGGGGACACCAAATATTAAAAAAAAATGTTGTAGTCGTTAAGCGTTTTGTATAATTTAAGTTTGTACCTGGTTGAAATAGGCTGTGACCTTGTTTTTCGTTGTTTTTTCGTAATAAATAAAAAAAAATATTGAAAAATTAATTAAAAATACGTGAAATGAATAAATATTAAGTTTGAACATAAGAGAATCATTGTGCGTTTATAGGCTTTTAAAGTTTTATTATAATCTTGATCAGGATCGCGTCCTGAGTTGATATAAGCAAGTCCGCCTGTCCCCCTGTCCATCTATCTACGCGAACTAGTCTCTCAGTTTTAAAGATATCGACTATATCCTATAGCCGCCATATTACTGATTGATCGGAAATGACATAACTTTGGTGTTTGTAAAAATAGGAAGTTGGGATTTTCTATAGGTTTTTGTTTTGGCAAATCAATCCGACCTACTATATCAACTTCGGCTCCGCCCGAAGTTAGTTTTTTTTTCTTGTTTATCTAATATTCTGATATTTAAATGAACGAAATATGTATAGATAGAGTTATTAGTTTACTGTTAAATACAAGTGACTTCATTAATTTATCTTTTATAAATAATTTTATTCGGAGCAGAACCAAAACAAAATTCATCAATAATAAATGCCATTGGCTAATGTTTGTTTTGCCGAAAATTTGTAAACATTTAAATATCCGAAGGAAGCCCACTGTACCAAAAGCTGGTACACGCCAGAGCTTTCGAGCCTCTCTCGTCGGCTCGCCATTATCCCTAATCTTATCTAGCGCGGCTTACAATAGCCGACGGCGGTTGCATTGTTTTTTTTATGTATTCAGTGCAGCTCCGATCTCGAATAATTAAACACGTCTTTTTCGCAATTTAAAACCTATCGTGCGTTTTGATAAATATATTGAAAACAAGAGAGAACGCTATAGTCGGGTGCCCCGACTATCAGATACCCGTTACTCAGGTAAAGGGAGTGCGAGGGAGATGGAGATAGAAACTTTGATCACGCATAACTATTTAACGAATGGTCCGATTTGAAAAATTTCTTCTACATTTCGATAGGTATTGATAAACACAATAAAACTACATTTTTACTTTTCCGAAATATTTAAATTTTTAAAATCGTATATAAGCGATTGTGGGCGTTAAAGGGGGCGTGGCACCAACAAACTTGCGCTGCGTAGGAACTCCTAGAATCTGCATGCAAAATGCCAATCTTCTAGCTTTTATAGTTTCCGAGATCTCAGCGTTCATACGGACAGACAGACGGGCAGACGGACATGGCTAGATCGACTCGGCTAGTGATCCTGAAAAAGAATATATATACTTTATAGGGTCGGAAACGCTTCCTTCTACCTGTTACATACTTTTGCACGAATACAATATACCCTTTTACTCTACGAGTAACGGGTATAAATACGGGTGGAAAATTCGTTGTGTTCCCCAAAACATATTTAATAAAAATAAAATACAAAAAAAGGGACCAAATTTCCCTGAACAAAATTATTGTCATGGGTTTTAATTAACTATTTTGTTTTGCCTCTATACTTTAAATGGTATAATGATACATTTTAAAGCAAAAATCGTTTTAGGGACTTAAATTAAACGAAAAGTGGTTTGGCTTTACAAGATAAAAAAGTATAAAATATCCACATTTGTGTCAGCAACTTTTTTAAGTTGGAGAAAATTATTGATTATGAAAACTATGTGTCGAAAATGTTTTTTTCTTTGGGTTAAAGTAATGTCAGTTTACATTGTGGTTTATGTCTTGGTACCCAGTGGCTTTTGTTTTGGAGTGAACTTTTTAGCACTTTATTTTCATGAGAGTTTAAACAAGAGAGAACACTATAGTCGAGTGCCTCGACTATTAGATATCCGTTACTCAGCTAAACAACTTAATATAAATATGCCTTCTTGTATGTTTTTCGCCGCTCGAATTAGCACCTTGGCCAGCTGTTCCAAAGTCATCCGTTAGATGGCGCTACCGTGGTACCACGGGCCATGAAAGGCGGAAATGTAGGCGCTAGCCAGGTTTAAGCGTTTAATTGGTTTTTGGGCGTTAGAGTGGGCGTGGCAAACTTTTATTAGGCCAATCGATAGGTATTGACGAAATAAATACATATCAATTAAAATTTTCATAATAGCATCAAAACTGTGGCCACTGCTTGTGGCTTGTGGGCGTCAGAGGGGGCGTGGCACCATTTTGAAACAAACTTGCGCTGCGTAGGAACTCCTAAAATCTACATGCAAAATGCCAATCTTCTAGCTTTTATAGTTTCCGAGATCTCAGCGTTCATACGGACAGACAGACAGACGGACAGACAGACGGACAGACGGACGGACGGACATGGCTAGTGATCCTGAACAAGAATATATATACTTTATAGGGTCGGAAACGCTTCCTTCTACCTGTTACATACTTTTGCACGAATACAATATACCCTTTTACTCTACGAGTAACGGGTATAAACATATTTTTTTTGGGCAATACTTAGTCTGTACGAGTGGAGCCTTGTATAAACTGATTTTTGCCCCTCTTTTTTGTAGGGTTAAAATCAGGTATTGATTTACTGTTAGATTATATTCTCAAAAACTATATGTTTAATTTTAAAGAAACTTTCTGAAAAGATGCTGATTTACGCTAAATAGCCTGATTTAGCACAACCTCTGCGAAGTGAGCAATGAGCAACTTGACGCTATTTTTCAAATGCAGTTTTAATTACTTCCAGACTTTCAATACAATTTTTATAATATATAAGCATTTTAAAATTTTTCATTACGTGCCTAAATCGTTCAGTTATATGGCAGCTATAAGATATAGTCGGCCGATCCGTATGAAATTTGATAGATCGGATTGATTGGCCAAAAATTTAAACCCATAGATAATCCCAACTTCCTAACTTAACAAACACCAAAGTTATGGCATTTCCGATCAATCAGTTATATGTCGGCTATAGGATATAGTCGTCCGATCCTTATGAAATTTGGTAGGTCAGACTGATTGGCCAAAAATAAAACCCATAGAAAATCCCAACTTCTTAATTTTAAAAAACACCAAAGTAATGGCATTTCCGATCGTTCAGTTATTTGACAGCTATATGATATAGTGGCCCGATCCGATAACGGACGGACGGACGGACAGACGGACATGGCTAGATCGACTCTCCTGGTGATGCTGATCAAGAATATATATACTTTATAGGGTCGGAAATGTCTCCGTCACTGCGTTGCAAACTTTTAACTGAATTTATAATACCCTCTGCAAGGGTATTACAACAAAGTTTTACTTTTTATACCCTCGCAGAGGGTATTATAATATCAGTCAAAATTTTGCAACGCAAAATGAGAAAAAATATAAATAATATTAGATTAAACTAGGACAGAAGCTAACTTCGGCAAGCCGAATTTTTAATACCCTTGCAGACTTTGCCGAAATTGCTAAAAGTGAAAATGTAGCGAAAGGAATAAGGTATACATAAGTAAACTAGATTTGCATCGTTTCAAGTCAATTGCTTTTATACTGCAAAAATGTCATATACAAATAGAAAAAAAGGGATACTTTCGCAGCCTTTAACAATTTTTCCTATCTCCTTTAAGATATAGACTTCCGAGCGGCAAGCGCTTTTTTTTTTTACCCTAATCAAGATATGCGTAAATAAATAAGAATTTGAAAAATTTATGTTAGTAGCTTACACACTGCGCGAAATATTCTGATAATCATCAAATTTGGACCGATTTCACCCTATTGTTCCTATGGGAGCTATAGGATATAGACGTCCGATCGGCACGCTCTTTCACCTTGATCAATGTATGCATAAAAAAATACGATTTGGAAAGATTCATTTCAATAGCCGTATACTGCGCGAAATATTCTAAAAATCATTCAATTTTAACCGATTTTACCCTTTTGTTCATATGGGAGCTATAGGATATAAAAAAAATAAAAAAATAAGATTTAGAAAGATTTATGTCAATAGCTCTTACACTGCGCGAAATATCTTCCATTCTTGCAAGTTATATCCGATTGTTCCTATGGGAGCTATAGGATATAGACATCTAATAAAATATTAGACTAGTTTTATATATTCAAAAAATCGGTTTTTATTTTTTACAAAATTCGGACTACTCTTTAAAACTGCTGGCATAGAAAACATTAAAAAAAAATGTATACGTAGATTTTAAACATATACGCATACACTACAAGATTTAGTTATTTTTACAAATTCAAGAATTCGATTTCAAACTTGTGAAAATCGGATGACTATGTATATTATATACATAGCTGACATGGGAAAGATACAACCATTACAATAAACATGGTTAGAAAATCTACACAGCTTCGAGATATTGATTGTTTTAAAAATTTCAAAAATACATTTTAAAAGTAAAATTTAATTATTTATTGTCCCAAAGACAAATGTGCATAAAATTTGTTCTAAAGAATATAAAAGATTTAATTTTTGGTTATATCCAAGGAAACAGTTTTGTTAAAGCTTTTTTGCAGAAAGCTCGTGCAGTAAAGTTTGCTCTCAAATCGTAAATAGAGCTGAACTGTTCTGCCGGCTGAAATCCGAATAACGTCTGTTAGAATAGTAGCACACTAGTCCTTCCAAAGGCTGCACTGAAAACCGTGAGTTTCTCTTAAAAGCTCCAGTGACGAGTGCGTATTGGGATTCAACGCCTAGAGTTGGGATGCCTTTCATCAGTCCAGCATCCTACTGCTCAACAAGCAGAGCAAGTCTCTGTAAGGCGCACAAGTTTCTAGTAAGTTGATTCAAACTGTCGGAAATTGGCGCAATTGTGTGGAATAATCAAAACGATTCTCCTTTTTATGTCGATTTGGCAGTGAAGCCTTATCCTATAAAATCGCAAACAATCGGATTATCTGAGTGCGGTTAGCTTAAAGAAAAACACAGGGTATCTGACTTGTGGATTTGTTGAAAAGTAAAAGTAAAACTAACAAAAATGTGTTACCAAATTAGTGACTTTGTATAATGTGTCCACGAAACATAAATCAGTGTAACTAAGTATGCAATGCTTACAAAATAAAAAGAAAATTTCGGTTATTAAACTTACTGCAAAACAAAACGGCTACTCCCTAAGAAATCAGTTTTACCTAACATACAACGCAATCAACGTTAAGAAGCTGCGGTGGTAGTAAAGTTTTATGCCTATCAAGAAAAATGTAAGCCTTTCTTGAATTATTGTTAAATTACTTGTGTTAAGGATGCAAATTAAATATCATTGCTCAGCAAAGTTTGGCTATAATCACCCATTAAGTGATTTTAAATCCACGATAAATCTCAAAGTACAATGTAATATTTAAAATAAATATGAATTAGAAGATATCATAAATCACCCTGCTGTAATAAATTGGGTTAAATAAATACGGAAAACCAAGTCTTCCACTGACTATTCGGATTACAAACCAATTTCGAAAGGTAATTATTTGCCTCCGCTGCGACAATTCTGTTAACTGCCTATGCATAAAAACTTGTTCTTTCAAACTGTTATCAAATATAAACGTTCTTCATCTTTCCCATACACTTTAAATTCAAGATCATAATTCATACTACATCATAAAATAGTTCAGTTTTTGAGAAAATTGCCAAACAACGTTATTTTTGAACTTAAGGCTCAGTTTAGACTGGGGTAGAGCTATGCAAATTTTTTTGCTTAGGGAATTATAAGAAATATAAGAATAAAAATAAAAATCACTATTTGAATATTTTTCCATTTTTATTAAAATAAATATTATTGTGAGCGATTCTTTAAGAATATTGATATGTAAGATTGCAAAATTAATTCGACAATTAACTACAAAGATAAAAGTTTGGTTTTACCCCTCCAGTTAGAGTGCTGATTAAGAAAATAACACTTAATAACCGTGAGTTGCACCTTCAAAATACACGCTAACAATGAACGACACTTGACACTATGTTATTAATAGCTGCGTCTAAAAAACGGTCTAAAAATCACAGTTTTCTCAGGCTTAAAAAACTTATATTACTTTTTATTTGCTAAAAGCTTATTGTTGAATATTCTTGAATAAAAAACATTACTTTCTTAAATATAAAATATACCAACGAGTACAGACTAAAGATGAACTTGGTTTGGAAAAATATTTATCAAAATCAATACTTATCAAAATTCTTCTGAATAAAAAATGTTATCTTTTGTGACATAATAGTCTCAGATCACTTCCACCTTATTACAAAAAGTACTGGCTTTAATCATTGTCATTTGTAAAATTTATGCGAACCATAACAAACTTTTAAATTTTAGTCTGCTGCCTTGGTAAGGTTTAATTTAGATTTGAAGAGTATTCATGAGGACATTTTATAAAATTACTTTTGACGGTGAAATCAAACTTTTGTTATTGTCTACCACAATGTATATTTTCTTTAGTTTTAAAAAAAGAAAAGCAACCGTAAAATAACGGTTAGCATAAAAATATATAATAATATATAATTTATGAAATATTTCGTATGTGTGCAAAAAGACTTTGCGCACAAAAAACAAACTAGCCGATATCCTCCAGACACATATATTGATTGAAACGCTGCATAGTGGGGGTAACGAAAGCCGTCTTGGGAAACAATGATAGTCGTGAAATAACTTTTAAAAAATTTCAACAATGCCCAACTTACAATATTGAAAACTGTGTTTGTGCGTCGTTTTAAAGCCCCTTAACAATAACAATATTTAACCATCATAATTAAGAAAACTATGTCTACAATGTATTTAAAAAAGATTCACTTTATTTTATTATTTAGATGATAATTTTACCAATTGTTAATTTGTTAATAAGAAATAATTGCAAAATAATGGAACTCGATAGAACCGCTTTAACCGGAGATATAGTGCTGCACTCGTAGGGTATATAATTTATATTTAGAAATTATAACGAAAAAATTGTATTTTTTTGCAAATCAAAGATTAGAAAATTTATCAAAATTGGCGCCCTTGTTAACAGAATGCCCCAAGTATTTCGGAGTTTTTTTTTCGATTTCCTAATATAAAGTTACCTAAAACTTTTTTAACTTTCTTTTACATACATAATTACCTTTTGTAACCATATAACTTAATTATTGATTGATTAGTAAATCAATTGAATAAAACTTATGTTAAATGTAAACAGACAGTTGCAATCGATCTTAAAAGTGCAATATTATTGTCTTGAGGGTTAAAACGGAATAGCAAGACGCTTATACTTATATAGAAGCCTGTACTTATATAAATAAAGAGAATATACGATTTTAAACTGATTTTTAATAAATTCGAATCGTATAATTGCACCTGAATCTAAATTTAAAAAAAAAACAAGAAAGGAAAGCTAACTTCGGGCGGAGCCGAAGTTGATATACCCTTGCAGAATATTCTGAAAATTATATTCTCCAAAATTATTCATATGATGCATTCTTAATACTCATAAAAAGTCCCAACTTCCTAACTGTAACATGAGAGAACGCTATAGTCGAGTGCCTCGACTATTAGATACCCGTTACTCAGCTAAACAACTTAATATAAATATGCCTTCTTGTATGTTTTTCGCCGCTCGAATTAGCTACCGATTTTTATGTTATGTTATGTTACGTACAATGTAAATACATACATATGTATATGCTTACATACATGCATAGTTCTTGGGATATAGTTCGGTATTGACAAATGAAAACCATCGCAATTTCCTTTAATAGAAATCCTTATCGAGAATTTACGTTGACTCTGTTGAGCACCTTGGCCAGCTGTTCCAAAGTCATCCGTTAGCGCCATGAAAGGCGGAAATGTAGGCGCTGGCCAGGCTTAAGCGTTTAATGGGTTTTTGGACGTTAGAGTGGGCGTGCCAAACTTTTATTAGGCCAATCGATAGGTATTCTCGAAACAAATACATATCAATTAAAATTTTCATAATAGCATCAAAACTGTGGCCACTGCTTGTGGCTTGTGGGCGTCAGAGGGGGCGTGGCACCATTTTGAAACAAACTTGCGCTGCGTAGGAACTCCTAAAATCTACATGCAAAATGCCAATCTTCTAGCTTTTATAGTTTCCGAGATCTCAGCGTTCATACGGACGGACAGACAGACGGACAGACGGACATGGCTAGATCGACTCGGCTAGTGATCCTGAACAAGAATATATATACTTTATAGGGTCGACTATCAGATACCCGTTACTCAGGTAAAGGGAGTGCGAGGGAGATGGAGATAGAAACTTTGATCACGCATAACTTTTTAACGAATGGTCCGATTTGAAAAATTTCTTCCACATTTCGATAGGTATTGATAAACGCAATAAAACTGAATTTTTACTTTTCCGAAATATTTAAATTTTTAAAATCGTATATAAGCGATTGTGGGCGTTAAAGGGGGGGGTGGCACCAACAAACTTGCGCTGCGTAGGAACTCCTAGAATCTGCATGCAAAATGTCAATCTTCTAGCTTTTATAGTTTCCGAGATCTCAGCGTTCATACGGACAGACAGACGGACAGACGGACATGGCTATATCGACTCGGCTAGTGACCCTGATCAAGAATATATATACTTTATAGGGTCGGAAACGCTTCCTTCTAGCTGTTACATACTTTTGCACGAATACAATATACCCTTTTACTCTACGAGTAACGGGTATAACTAGATTTGCATCGTTTCAAGTCAATTGCTTTTATACTGCAAAAATGTCATATACAAATAAAAAAAAGGGATACTTTCGCAGCCTTTAACAATTTTTCCTATCTCCTTTAAGATATAGACTTCCGAGCGGCAAGCGCTTTTACCCTAATCAAGATATGCGTAAATAAATAAGAATTGGAAAAGTTTATGTTAGTAGCTTACACACTGCGCGAAATATTCTAATAATCATCAAATTTGGACCGATTTCACCCTATTGTTCCTATGGGAGCTATAGGATATAACGTCCGATCGGCACGCGCTTTCACCTTGATCAATGTATGCATAAAAAAATACGATTTGGAAAGATTCATGTCAATAGCTGTATATTCTTGCAAGTTATATCCGATTGTTCCTATGGGAGCTATAGGATATAGACAGACGGACATGGCTATATCGACTCCCCTATTGATCCTGATCAAGAATATATATACTTTATAGGGTCGGAAACGTCTCCTTCGCTGCGTTACAAACTTCTGACCAAAATTATAATACCATCTGCAAGGGTATACAAAACACCCAAAAAAAATATATACATATGTATTAAGAATTTTATTTTGGTAAAATTTATCCAATATATTTTAACATTTACATAAACAGCACTATATTACCTTTTTTTTTTAAATTTTAAAATTTTTTAAGCTTGAACTCTGTTTACCAACTAAGCGCTGCACTCGGTGTTGCTTTGCTTTACCCGCACGTTAAACTATTATATAACAAGAAAGGCAGCAAACTTCGACAAGCCGAAGTTTATATACCCTTTCAGTTATTACAAAACGACTACTTTTCGATTTATATGCCTACATTTTGAGCTGCATTTGACAATCGTTTCTATGGTAGCTATATGATATTATTGTCCGATTTTAATTTAATTAAAACCGTAATTTCATAATATTTGAATATTACCAAATCCCAAAGAACACAAAAAAAAATTGAAATCAACTGTTATAATTTTTTTGAATTTTTTTTTCCGATTGTTCTTATGGGAGCTATATGATTTAGTGGCCCGATCCGGCTCGTTCCGACTTATATACTACCTGCAATAGAAAGTTAACTTTTTGGAAAGTTTCAAGCAGATAGCTTTAAAACTGAGGGACTAGCTTGCTAGACGGACGGACGGACGGACGGACAGACGGACGGACGGACGGACGGACAGACGGACGGACGGACAGACGGACGGACGGACAGACGGACATGGCTAGATTAACTCTCCTGGTGATGCTGGTAAAGAATATATATACTTTTTAGGTCTCCTTCACTGCGTTGCAAACTTTTGTCTGAAATTATAATACCCTCTGCAAGGGTATAAAAATGGGTGCGTTGAAGTGGATGTGAAATTTGTTTCATCTTGGGCATCAATAGATTTGTTGACGTTTTTGTAAGTAACGAGTGAAAAAGCAAAATCCCTTTTTTTATGTCCAAAGCAAGTTTTTTACTCTGTATCTTTTATTATAATTTATAAGTTTTATTGAAAAATGTAGTGTTGCGGTATTCAATAAAATTGTCCGCTCCGCTTCATCCGTCATTTAGTCGCAACCTCCCTCAACCAGTTTATAGTCGTGTTTTAACCGCTTCTCACATATTCGTTTTTCCTTACAGATCTCTGGTTGCAAATGAATTTGAAAGAGTGTGAATAAAATCATCTTAAAGAAATTCCAACATAAAATACTGCCAATCATGCAGTTATCTTGGCTTTGCCATTTGGAGTACCTCCCTAAATAATTCAGACTTATATAACTGTAAATACTGGAAGGAAATCATCATTGCTGCTGTGGGACAATATTTGGTAGCGAGACCTAAGAAATATTCTGTGAAAAGCAGAAAATTATTGCAAATGAAACCTGAGATTGTGTGAACTTTAGATATAAATATAAATCGACGTCCACGTCGCATTTTCAAAGTTGGTTTGAATTTCGAAGACAGAATAAAATTCACGGCCATATTTGCCCACAACCGGCCCTAAGGCTGCGACTTTGTGATGGAGTCCCGTCTGGAATGGAGGAGACACCGCTTCAACCCCCGATCCCTGCATATTAGAGTGGTGTTTCTGGTATGGTCTTTGATATGGACACTGTCCCTTAACTGTGTTTTCTGCGGAGAAAAATTGGGTAAGATGCTTAAGCTTTTAACATACTGTTAATTTAGTTCATTATTTTCTTGACCATTTTGGTCATGTTTTTGTATGCAATACATTTTTTTGATAACTCGGGAATATGGTTATAACAAACCGGGAACCGGTTTTCAGACCAAAAATCACAAGAAGGTGGAAGGAAGTATGCTTAAGTCTTGAATAACACCAATTCGCCAATTTTAAAAATTGGAAATCAACTCTCTCTTAAAGAACTTTAAAACCGCTGTTTTATAGAAAAACTTAAATAAAAACAAGAAAGGAAAGCTAACTTCGGGCGGAGCCGAAGTTGATATACCCTTGCAGAATACTCTGTAAATTATATTCTCCAAAATTATTCAATGATGCATTCTTAATACTCATAAAAAATCCAAACTTTCTAACTTTAAAAACACCAAAGTTATGGCATTTCCAATCGTTCAGTTATATGGCAGCTATAGGATATAGTCGGCCGATCCTTATGAAATTTGGTAGGTCGGATTGATTGGCCAAAAATAAAACCCAAAGTTATGGCATTTCCGATTAATCAGTTATATGGCGGCTATAGGATATAGTCGTCCGGTCCTTATGAAATTTTGTTAGGTCGGATTGATTGGCCAAATATAAAACCCATAGAAAATCCAAACTTTCTAACTTTACAAACACCAAACTTATGGCATTTCCGATCAATCAGTTATATGGCAGCTATAGGATATAGTCGGCCGATCCTTATGAAATTCAATGATGCATTCTTAATACACATAAAAAATCCAAACTTTCTAACTTTAAAAACACCAAAGTTATGGCATTTCCAATCGTTCAGTTATATGGCAGCTATAGGATATAGTCGGCCGATCCTTATGAAATTTGGTAGGTCGGATTGACTAACCAAATATAAAACCCATAGAAAATCCTAGCTTCCTAACTTTACAAACATCAAAGTTATGGCATTTCCGATCATCAGTTATATGGCAGCTATAGGATATAGTCGGCCGTTCCGACTTATATACTGCGTGCAAAGAAAATAAGGGTGTGTGCATAGTTTCAATTCGATAGCTTTAAAACTGAGAGACTAGTTTGCGTAGAAACAGACAGACGGACAGACAGACGGACATGGCTATATCAACTCAGGAGGTGATCCTGATCAAGAATATATATACTTTATAGGGTCGGAGATGTCTCCTTCACTGCGTTGCCCACTTTTGACCAAAATTATAATACCCTCTGCAAAGGAATAAACACAATAAAAATATGTTTGCTGTTCACAGTATTACAACATCAAGTATACTGTTTGTTGTTATTGTATTGTATGTCCTCTTTTTAAGATTCTCTCTTACACCAACGACACGTGCTTAAACGGTAACACTCTTCCTTGTTCCTAGTTTCTGTTAAGCGCTGCCATCGATAAGAGAAAGGACACTTCTCTACTTTGCTGCTACTGTAAAGAGTGTACTGTGAATGATAACCAGGCTATATCTTACGCAAATTACGCAATTAATCCGAGACTGCCGTTGCAATCCGCTCCAGGCGATTCTCTATTCACTTCACAGCAGCCGAACTCAGGCGCCGTTCAAATGGTACAAAGATTAGATCGCCCTTACGGACGACCGAAACCTCCGTTTTGTCTGCTAAAAATTAAAGTAAAACACTCCATATGTGGACGTGCAGATTACCACCCGGAACTGGTAGTGCAGATATTTATTCTGTTGGTCCCGCATAGGACTCCGTGTGTTCGGGAGTCATATTTAAAACATATACAGTGGCCCTCAACTTATTTCCAGCGTTACCAATGAAAGTTTAAGTCGGTATTGCTGCTAAACCAAGAAAGATAATAGAAAAATGTAAACTCAGTATTTTAATTAATAATAATATTATTTCACAGTTCATTTAACTCAACTATTTATAACTAATTTAACAGCTTATATTTTGTTTGTACTCCTTTCTGGTTCCGAGACGATTTCCCATGGAGAAAACTAATTTGTTATTGATCTCCACTGGAATTTTTCCGCATTCTGCTAAGATAGCACTTTTTAGCTCATATTGCTAGATATCTTCCCATTCCTTATGTCCAATATTTACAAAAATTTTCGATCACATTCAAGACTGGGACTGTGCTGGCGTAATGACCACGTGAGGGCAGTTCCAGACAAGCCAAGTCTTCACAATTGCTGCAAAGTGTTTGGGATCGTTACTTTTCGACCGCGTATCCCCAGTGTTTCTCCAGTTTGCAGCAGATTTTCAATAAAAACAAGAGAGAACGCTATAGTCGAGTGCCTCGACTATTAGATACCCGTTACTCAGCTAAACAACTTAATATAAATATGCCTTCTTGTATGTTTTTTCGCCGCTCGAATTAGCACCTTGGCCAGCTGTTCCAAAGTTATCCGTTAGATGGCGCCACGAAAGGCGGAAATGTAGGCGCTAGCCAGGTTTAAGCGTTTAATGGATTTTTGGGCGTTAGAGTGGGCGTGACAAACTTTTATTAGGCCAATCGATAGGTATTGACGAAATAAATACATATCAATTAAAATTTTCATAATAGCATCAAAACTGTGGCCACTGCTTGTGGCTTGTGGGCGTCAGAGGGGGCGTGGCACCATTTTGAAACATGCAAAATACCAATCTTCTAGCTTTTATAGTTTCCGAGATCTCAGCGTTCATACGGACAGACAGACGGACAGACGGACATTTCTAGATCGACTCGGAAACGCTTCCTTCTACCTGTTACATACTTTTGCACGAATACAATATACCCTTTTACTCTACGAGTAACGGGTATAACGAGGTTTCCCCGCCAGAAGCTGCCATACAGGCTTTCGTGCTATGTATTTGGGAAAAGGATCTTCCGATTATTATTGGGATGACATGTTATTTGCAGACGAGTCAAAATATAATTTTTTTGGTTCAATATGTTTGTCGTCGAGAGGTGTCTCTGAGGATACACAACACATTAGCTGGTGCTTTGGGCCTTTTATAAAACAATTTAATTTAAAGCACTAAAGGACTTACTTAACGATTTGGGTGAGGGTTACAAAAATTAAACAACCTTGGAATAATTCTTTATGTTTTAACATAGTTTTATAGGAGTATTCAGTCAAATATTTGGTTTTAAAGGCCTCAATTTCTAATGAGCAGAAAAATTAAAACTAATGCATTTTTTCTGGCACTGTTTTTTGATACTTTGAAATGTACTATACCATAATTATGTACACAACAATTAGGACTCTTAAAGGCCTCACGAAATATAACCCAGAGTACCAAGGAACACGAATTACATTTGCACGAAGTTCAAGCTGAAGTAATTTTTATGGCACACTAATATATTTATTTGCTATAAAACATGTTTTAAAACTTTGAAATGTACTACACCATAATTAAGAACTCAACAATTAGGACCCTGAACTGCCTCACGAAACTCACAAACTCAGAGTTCTTAGGGACAAAAACTACATTATAGCACCGAAAAAATTAAACAAATTTCGTAACACACCACTCTTAAAAGCATGGACAACAACCAAACACTGAAGGACTTTTAGCTGTGCTATAGATTGGACAACAACCCAATGGCCTGGGTACTGTCCGTGGTGATACAAATCGAAGAAGCCCTTGTGAACTTTGGGACTTGAACTACAATATAGCACGATATAACATTTCGAAATTTCAAGCGTGGACAGGAACCAACAACTCTAATGACTTTTTAGAGAACTGAACGAAACGGATAAACACAAATCGATATTCAATATTATATGTAAGCGCATTACAAAAAAAAATGTAGCTCTGTAAAAAGCTAAAGTGATACAAAATTAAACAATTTAAAAGTAGTCGCAAATTAATAAAAAATTCGATTAGTGTTTCTTCAAATAATTATAAAATGTATAATTTAATTAAGTTATATCTTGAATGGAAACAATTTTTATACCCGTTACTCGTAGAGTAAAAGGGTATATTGTATCGTGCAAAAGTATGTAACAGCTAGAAGGAAGCGTTTCCGACCCTATAAAGTATATATATTCTTGATCAGGGTCACTAGCCGAGTCGATATAGCCATGTCCGTCTGTCCGTCTGTCCGTCTGTCTGTCCGTCTGTCTGTCTGTCTGTCTGTCTGTCTGTCTGTCTGTCTGTCTGTCTGTCTGTCTGTCTGTCCGTATGAACGCTGAGATCTCGGAAACTATAAAAGCTAGAAGATTGGTATTTTGCATGCAGATTCTAGGAGTTCCTACGCAGCGCAAGTTTGTTTCAAAAAGGTGCCACGCCCCCTTTAACGCCCACAATCGCTAATATACGATTTTAAAAATTTAAATATTTCGGAAAAGTAAAAATGCAGTTTTATTGTGTTTATCAATACCTATCGAAATGTAGAAGAAATTTTTCAAATCGGACCATTCGTTAAAAAGTTATGCGTGATCAAAGTTTCTATCTCCATCTCCCTCGCACTCCCTTTACCTGAGTAACGGGTATCTGATAGTCGGGGCACCCGACTATAGCGTTCTCTCTTGTTTTTAATACATATGTATCCCTTTACAATACTTTTGTTTGCCATTTTAAAATTGTAAGAATTATTTACGACATGTTAGACGCATTAAAAAGAGGTGGTCTGGTAAGCAAGAACTACTTTCTTTTTTTTTTAAATTATTAAAATAAAAGACATTTTTCAATTCGTAAAAAATGTTTAAAATAATTTATGTTGGTGTTAAGAGTACACGTAGTTCGGGAGTTCTCTTAAGCAACCTGTTAAGGGCGGTCTGTTAAGAATAAAAAAAACGAGGACGGAAGCTAACTTCGGCAAGCCGAAGTTTTAATACCCTTGCAGACTTTGCCGAAATTGCTAAAACTGAAAAAGTAGCGAAAGGAATAAGGTATACATAAATAAACTAGATTTGCATCGTTTGATGTCAATTGCTTTTATACTGCAAAAATGTCATATCAAAAAAAAAAAGGTATACTTTCGCAGCCTTTAACTATTTTTCCTACGGAAGCTATACGATATTGACGTCCAATCGGCAAGCGCTTTTACCCTAATTAAGATATGCGTAAATAAATAAGACTTGGAAACATTTATGTCAGTACACACTACGCGAAAAAAATTCAGAAAATCATCAAATTTGGACCGATTTCACCCTGTTGTTCCTATGGGAGCTATAGGATATAGACGTCCGATCGTCACGTGCTTTTTTTGCCCTAATCAAGGTATGCATAAAAAAATACGATTTGGAAAGATTCATGTCAATTGCTTATATACTGTGCGAAATATCCTAAAAAATCATTAAATTTTAACCGATTTCACCCTATTGTTCCTATGGGAGCTATAGGATATAGACGTCCGATCGCCAAGCGCTTCTACCCTGATCAAGATATGCATAAAAAAATAAGATTTGGAAAGATTTATGTTAATAGCTTTTACACTGCGCGAAATATCTTCCATTCTTGCAAGTTATATCCGATTGTTCCTATGGGAGCTATAGGATATAGACATCCGATTGGGGCGGTTTTCAAACTTGATCTGCGTACACTTGTTTTAGGAAAGTTTCAGATCGCTAGCTTTTAAACTGAGCTCGCAAACGGTATTGAAACAGACGGACAGACGGACATGGCTATATCGACTCCCCTATTGATCCTGATCAATAATATACACTTTATAGGGTCGGAAACGTCTCCTTCACTGCGTTACAAACTTCTGACCAAAATTATAATACCCTCTGCAAGGGTA
The DNA here is from genome assembly GCA_036346975.1 of Drosophila prolongata. Taxonomy (NCBI): domain Eukaryota; kingdom Metazoa; phylum Arthropoda; class Insecta; order Diptera; family Drosophilidae; genus Drosophila; species Drosophila prolongata. The sequence continues at coordinate 6,579,973 of JAYMZC010000320.1, forward strand.
TAAATATCAGAAATACACCTGAAAAGTTTTGAGATACCTATGTTTTTTTCTTTGTCCAAATAAAAATTCCTGAAGATTGCCTATTTTCTGACACAGCTACAATTAAATAATAAAAAATTAAGAACATTTTTAATAATTTTTTAGACATATACTTTATATAAGTTTACATGGTTCCAAAATTAGTATTAAATAAATTTAAAAAAAAACAAGAAAGGAAAGCTAACTTCGGGCATAGCCGAAGTTGAAATACCCTTGCAGAATATTCTGTAAATTATATTCTCCAAAATTATTCATTTGATGCATTCTTAATACTCATAAAAAATCCCAACTTCCGAACTTTAAAAACCCCAAAGTTATGGCATTTCCAATCGTTCAGTTATATGGCAGCTATAGGATATAGTCGGCCGATCCTTATGAAATTTAATAGGTCGGATTGACTAACCAAATATAAAACCCATAGAAAATCCCAGCTTACTAACTTTACAAACTTCAAAGTTATGGCATTTCCGATCAATCAGTTATATGGCAGCTATAGGATATAGTCGGCCGATCCCGGCCGTTCCGACATATATACTGCGTGCAAAGGACTGAAGGGTGTGTGCAAAGTTTCAGTTCGATATCTTTAAAACTGAGAGACTAGTTTGCGTAGAAACAGACAGACGGACAGACGGACATGGCTATATCAACTCAGGAGGTGATCCTGATCAAGAATATATATACTTTATAGGGTCGGAGATGTCTCCTTCACTGCGTTGCACACTTTTGACCAAACTAGTCTCTCAGTTTTAAAGATATCGAATTGAAACTTTGCACACACCCTTCTGTCCTTTGCACGCAGTATATAATTCGGAACGGCCGGGATCGGCTGACTATATATTATAGCCGCCATATAACTGATTGATCGGAAATGCCATAACTTTGGTGTTTGTTAAGTTAGGAAGTTGGGATTTTTTATGAGTATTAGGAATGCATCGTATGAATAATTTTGGAGAATATAATTTTCAGAGTATTCTGCAAGGGTATATCAACTTCGGCTCCGCCCGAAGTTAGCTTTCCTTTCTTGTTTGTAATCCTTTAGCTAGGGCCTGACGAACGTTCATCCAGACTTCATTTCAGGTGGTTAAGGCCACACGATTTAATTTTCCGATATTTTTTTGTCGATCTGAGTATCGGGGTGAAAAAAGAGACACGCGGACAGGGTTCGCCAGCTGGCAAAAAGATTTCGACGATCTGAGTACTAGGCTTAAAACAATAAGAAAAAAAACAACAAAAAATAGCTCTTAACACCATACTTTTGAAAAACTTTTTAAACCAGAAATTCCATTGTATTTAAATATTAGCAAATCCTGTTTCAAGCAGATAGCTTTAAAACTGAGGGACTAGTTTGCGTAGAAACGGACGGACGGACAGACATGGTAATCGACTCTCCTGGTGATGCTAATCAGGAATAAATATACTTTATGAGGTCGGAAATGTCTCCTTCAAAATTAGCCAAAACACAGGTCGAGCGTGGTTTTGTCTTTTGGAAATATTAAACTGAAAATGTATTATTACAAAATAAATTTGAATAAATTATGCAACCAAAACAATGTACTTTATGCTGTAAAAAAAAATGCCTGTGGTGGTGGTCATGTATGTTTTGACATTGAATAAATTTGTTTTTTGAAAAACATTTACTTTCAGAATAGTATGTTAGGTACCGTGATACAATTTGTTGCCCATTTTTCTTTTACAGGTTTGGCAGTATGAGTTCGTACAGAAAAGATTTGCCGTTTGAAAAATAAATGTCACGTCAAATAAACAAATTGTGTTTCTAAACAATTTTGCTTTATGTTAGCTTTCTCTCACATATTTAGGAAACTTATACCATTGAGAAATCGACTATTATAATTTTCGACCCAATCGGTTTTATATTTAAAGATCGGATTTATATTTAAGGAAAAAAATATAATATTTTTTAAGTTTTATTTAAAATATTTCTTAAAATATATTTTATTTGTGTATAGGCGTGATTGAATGGAAGCGAAGGGTTATTTGTTAAGCTATCAAACTGAAAATAAAAAGTTTTTGTAAGAGGTATCTCAGGCCTCTGGCTAAAACATAATAATATATAAATTCGTTAAAAAGAATAAAACTAAGTAAACAGGCAGAACGATGTATCTCCGATTTCAAGACAATTACAGACTAAATAAAAAACAAGTTCCCAAAAGTTTGCAACGCAGTGAAGGATACATTTTCGACTCTATAAAGTATATGTATTATTGATTAGGATTACCAGGAGAGTCGATCTAGCCGTGTCCGTCTGTCCGTCCGTCCGCCTGTCCGTCCGTCCGTCTGAACGTCCGTCCGTCCATTTCTACCCAAACTAGTCTTTCAGTTTTAAAGCTATTTGCTTGAAACTTTCCCAAAAGTTGTCTTTCTATTGAAGGTAGTATATAAGTCAGGGATTTGATAATATTTTAACACTATGGAATAACGGTTTTAATTAAATTAAAATCGGACATCTATATCAAATAGCTCCCATAAGAAAATCGAATTTTTTTTATATTTATTGTTGAACACGCCACACAAGGATGGGCCTTGTTTTTGTGTATTGTCAAATTATTTCTAATGATCCCAAAATAACGGGTAGCGGGCAAATCAGAAAATCGAAAAATAAAAAAAAACATGGAAAAAATGTTAATTTGCTGTTTTTCTGTTTATCAAATATTTCTTTAAGATATGGTAATTATTTAATATATCAAAATTACGCTTTTAGTTTTGTCAAAATCGGACTACAATATCATATAGCTGCCATAGAAACGATGGCAAAACGCAGCGGAAAATGGACATAGCTTCATTGTTTTTAGTAATATAGGCATAGAAATCGAAATAGTCGGCTTGTATTAAGGGGAATATAGTTAATTCGGTGCAAAATCGGTCATTCTTTAAAAATTTTTATTGGCGATACGGATAGTCTCAGCTCAACATTTAAACAACAGGTGTGAATTTTTTCATCCAAAAATATTAAAAATTCAGTGAGATACAGGCAATCTCCGGCGGCGCCCCGAAGAAAACACGTTTTGCGGTGTACACGATAATTGGTCACAGAATCATCTGATTTGAAAAAATCAAATTGCATTAGTTAAAGGACAAGATTCCTCAGGTAACGCTGTCGAGTTTTATATTTTTTTTTTGATTTTTTAAGGCACCGGAAAGTCAAAAACCACGATTTTCGCCCACAACGTCGAGATATGTATTGCTCTCAAAGTAATACATTTTCAAAAAAAACAAGAAAGGAAAGCTAACTTCGGGCGGAGCCGAAGTTTATATACCCTTGCAGAATACTCTGTAAATTAAATTCTCCTTAATTATTAATATGATACATTCTTATTACTCATAAAAAATCCCAACTTCCTAACTTTACAAACACCAAAGTTATGGCATTTCCGATCAATCAGTTATATGGCAGCTATAGGATATAGTCGGCCGATCCTTATGAAATTTGGTAGGTCGGATTGATTGACCAAATATAAAACACATAGAAAATCTCAGCTTCCTTACTTTACAAACACCAAAGTTATGGCATTTTCAATCAATCAGTTATATGGCAGCTATAGGATATAGTTGGCCGATCCCGGCCGTTCCGACTTATATACTGCGTGCAAAGGAAAGAAGGGTGTGTGCAAAGTTTCAAACTAGTCTCTCAGTTTTAAAGATATCGATTTAGAAACAGACAGACGGATAGACGGACATGCTTATATCAACTCAGGAGGTGATCCTGATCAAGAATATATATACTTTATAGGGTCGGAGATGTCTCCTTCACTGCGTTGCACACTTTTGACCAAAATTATAATACCCTCTGCAAGGGTATAAAAACTCGACAGCGTTACCTGAGGAATCTGGTAGAGAAATACTGCGCAAAATCTCAAAACGATCCGTTCAATAGATTTTGCAGGATCGTGTACACCGACTTTGAAATAGCTTCTTTACAGGAGAGCGTTTTAAAGTTTGGGACACCCAAAAATTCAATATTAAACGCCCTTACCTACGTTTAACTGCCCATAAGTTGGGAAGTTTTACTCGGATCGATCTAAAATTTTAGCACAATATTCTCAAGATAATGTTCATTCAGAAAATAAAATAAAAAAAAATAAATAACTGCGAATGTATATAAACTTCGGCTTGCCGAAGTTTGCTTGTTAACACATACATTATACCCTCTTAATTACAAATAGCTTAAAATTATATTTTTACATTAGAAAATACAAAAAAAATAAAATGAAAAAAAATAAGAAACATAACAAAGAAACAAACGAAAATTAATCCTGTTCCTTAATCCACCTTTAAAAATAGCGTATGGCCGTGGCCGAACGTCTTTAATAATCCGTTTTTTAAATTGACGTTATTTCAATAAAAACTCTGAGAAGTTCATTTTCAACGTTTTATAGATTTGCCGAAGTCAAAAATATCTTTGGCTTTAAAAGATTCCGTGTTATTACGTAACTGTAAGGACGTTTTGTCATGTTATGATATGAACATTATTAAATTAACATAGTCCTTTATAAAATGGTGAATGGTCTCGAATTCATAAATGGAATCAGATATGAAACAAATAGTAACGTCAATATCAGCCGCAATAGGCAATTGGACATGGTAAAGCGATTTGTTAAGTTGACTGTGAACGTTACATTCGATTTAACTCGTCACTCTTTGCCCCGTAGCCGACTGCGGCGGAGCCTCATGCTGACCCACTTTCACAGTTCGTCAGCCCTTCTCAATGCCGGTTGGTGGTGGGTTTTCTTATGCCCGGGAAGCAGTTCCGGCTCTCTTTACCTAAGACGACATGCGCTGGTCATCCTCACAGAGAGTCGATTTCCAGTACCAAACCTCGCTCGCTGAGTGAATTTCCCTGCCGACACCTCGTTGTCCGAAGCTGCTCGGCCGAGTCCTGGCGGAGGCTGCAGCAGTTCCTCGCAGATACCCGACCGATGTGGACGTGCAGTGCTCGAATCACAGATACTTACTCTAGCTCACAATTGCGTACCGCGTCGGAGGCGCTGTTCCCAGCCGAATCAAACGCGAACGGTCCGCTGGCACGTGCTTTTTTCATGCCGAGCTCAAGGTGTTTCTATAAGTGCGTGTGTGTTCCCCTTTTCGTTGAAAAGTAAAATATTGAAGTGAGCCAGTAAAGCCCCAAAATATATTTTTATAGTGCACAGGCCCCATCACGCTTCCCTTTTATATAGTCAAAAATAATGAAAATATAAGAACGCTGAATTAAAAAATGAAAACCATTTAGCATAGAGCATTACTTTACCACACACAAACAAAATGCTTTCAAAAAGTTGCAGATTATTCCCTGGTGGTTGGCCCCTGCGTTATGTCCATACTTCGGCGACGTCCTTTGAGCCGCTTAATTTTAATTTGGACGCAGGTTCTGACAGCAACCAATCGCTGTGGTGGCACTCTCTCCCAAATAATGCATTGCACGGCTCTTCCGACACCATTTCTTAGGCACTCCTGCAGATTTTGGTCGCCGTTCGTCAAGGATGGTGGGAAAACCAGATAAAAGTTGGCACGGATCGCACTATTAATCAAACTTCGAGTGTTCTGTTGGTACTTGTGCTCAGTCGCAGCGCAGGCCAGATAAGATAATTGAATAAGACGGAACGGCAAAGACACCCGTAGTCCCGCAACAACAATGTTGTTTCCATGGTATTCTCCTTGGAGAGGAATCAGTTTTTTCTACAGACTTTTTGTAGCACGATGTATTATTCAAAGTTTAGTGCCTCATTCCATTTCTCAGTGCCGACTTTAATAGAAATGAGTGCATGTCCCAGTCCTACGGTGGGTACAATTTGAACAATTGCGGCTGCTCCCATCCCCGGAGGAGACTGTCATTTGCCTAATGCAAGCTGAAAGCTAGGGAGCAAATGACGAATGCCATAATAATTGCAAGCGAAGACATCCCTTGTTATTTGGGCCCCTCCCCGTAGGTTTCTGCTTGTTCTCTCAGTCTAATGCTCGCTTCAAGGGAATTTGGTAATCGTGACCGAAAATATGTCTCCAATCAGTGAAGGAAAAGTTCATCTTGGACGAAAAATGGTTTGCTAATTAGAACTCTTGTTTCTGGCTTTTCCGTTTGACAGAGCAGGCAGTGAAGGATCGCAGCAAACGCACATAAGAGATTAGAGAAAAACAAACAATTCTAGAAGTCCTGCTTAGTTTAAAGAGGCATCGGTTAAAAGCACAGAAAGTCAGCTTGCTTGTCACCAAAATTTAATTTGGAACTCCAGGCGTTTTGCGGATTAGCAAGGGGAGTGTGCCTAGGGAATACGTAGTTATCATATGTGTCTATCTAACTTTTCAAGACCCTTTGAGAAACGTTTAGCCCATATAAGTTGGGCATCGGCAATAGTTACGAAAATCATCTGCACAAAAACAATTCGAGCGTAAAATACTTGTGCATTCAAGTCGTCAGTGATTGCAACTCATACTCATGTCGGAAAACCAAAAAGTGGTACATATTACTTTTGATCGGTGAAAAATATATACACAAGCAAATATGTGCAAAAAAAGCTAAAAAGAGTGGTTGTTGAAATGAAAATAGTTGCAACTTAGCACGAGCTGATTTAACCAGCCCATGAGTGTTGAGAGTGGATATCCCAAGAAAGACAGTAAGAGGGACTTGGACTGTAATGCGAATGCCCAACGAAGCTGACGATTGCTTTCTCTGCTGCGCAGCCAGTGGATCTACTGACTATAACTTTCTCGCCTCTGCTAGAAAATGGATTACTCGAAGGCCAGGAGCCTGGTGCTGTCTTTGCTGTGCGTTATCAGCGCTGCCACGGTGGATGGTGAAATCATTTTTCGCATCGATCCGCTGGGTAAGTTAAAAAAAACATATAATATTTCAAATAAGAAAATTGAAAGGAAGCAAACTTCGGCAAGGCGAAGTTTATATACCCTTGAAGTTATTACAAAAGGACTACATTTCGATTTCTATGCCTAAATACAATTAAGCTATGTCGATTTTGCGCTGCATCTTTTCTATTCTATGGCAGCTATGTATATGATATTGTTGTCCGATTTTCTGATATAGTAAATAATTATATTATATATCTTAAAGAAATATTTTGATAAATAGAAAAGCAGAAACAAATTGTATTTTTTTTATTTTTTTATTTTTTTCATTTCCGATCAATCAGTTATATGGCAGCTATAGGATATAGTCGACCGATCCCGGCCGTTCCGACATATATACTGCGTGCGAAGGAAAGAAGGGTGTGTGCAAAGTTTCAATTCGATAGCTTTAAAACTGAGAGACTAGTTTGCGTAGAAACAGACAGACGGACAGACGGACAGACAGACGGACAGACGGACATGGCTATATGAACTCAGGAGGTGATCCTGATCAAGAATATATATACTTTATAGGGTCGGAGATGTCTCCTTCACTGCGTTGCACACTTTTGACCAAAATTATAATACCCTCTGCAAGGGTATAACAAGAAAGGAAAGCTAACTTCGGGCGGAGACGAAGTTGATATACCCTTGCAGAATACTCTGTAAATTATATTCTCCAAAATTATTCATATGATGCAACTTAATACTCATAAAAAATCCCAACTTTCTAACTTTAAAAACACCAAAGTTATGGCATTTCCAATCGTTCAGTTATATGGCAGCTATAGGATACAGTCGGCCGATCCTTATGAAGTTTGGTAGGTCGGATTGATTGGCTATAAATAAAACCCATAGAAAATCCCAACTTCCCAACTTTACAAACACCAAAGTTATGGCATTTCCTATCAATCAGTTATATGGCGGCAATAGGATATAGCCGGCCGATCCTTATAAAATTTGGTAGGTCGGATTGATTGCCAAATATAAAACCCATAGAAAATCCCAACTTCCTAATTTTACAAACACCAAAGTTATGGCATTTCCGATCAATCAGTTATATGGCAGCTATAGGATATAGTTGGCCGATCCCGGCCGTTCCGACATATATACTGCGTGCAAAGGAAAGAAGGGTGTGTGCAAAGTTTCAATTCGATAGCTTTAAAACTGAGAGACTAGTTTGCGTAGAAACAGACAGACGGACAGACGGACATGGCTATATCAACTCAGGAGGTGATCCTGATCAAGAATAAAGTATATATTTATAGGGTTGGAGATGTCTCCTTCACTGCGTTGCACACTTTTGACCAAAATTATAATACCCTCTGCAAGGGTATAACAACAAAGTTATACCTTTCTTTTTTTCCGATTGTTTCCATGGGAGCAATATAATATAGTCGCCCGATCCAGCTCGTTCCAATTTATATACTACCTGCAATAGAAAGACAACGAGCAAAGGAAGTAAAATAAAGTATAAATAGATAATACAGAGATTGTACAGATTGTACCATTATATCCTATAGCTTTCGTAGGAACGATTGCCTCCGTTCTTGCGCTTAGATTTCTGATTTAATAAATGTACGTATTATTAAATATTAGTGTTTGGTTAACTGATATGTTATGAAAAATGGCAAAACTTCTTCAATTCTTATTTCGAAATTTAATTTGAAGCTTTTGGTTGGGAATTTTATTAATGACTTCATTGCACAAGCCAATCAGAATATCTTTTCAAAAGTATTGATAGTTACCACTTAACGAATTGCCTAAACAATGCAAACTTCTTAGTTGATTTCATTTCGTAATGCTTTTAAAGTCGGCTCATATCACTTATTAAATCACTTATAAAATAGTCGCATTGGTAAACAATTAACTAACAAAATATAGAGCTTCTGAAAGAAAAATGAGGTTATGTTGAATTTTGAAGAAAACATATTTATAATCTTTGAATATTAATAAATAAAAGGAGGGTCATTTCATTTGGGGACAACCGGGGGAAAACACTTAAAAGCTTACCTAAACATTGTAATGTACAACATATGCATGCATACGTAGTAAAACAGTCTCACTCTTTAACAAAGATTAACACAAAACACAACACAAATTATTTATATATTTATTTGTATAAATAAAGTACATACCACTATGTACAATATCCGTTCCAATCGTTTTTGATTTGAGAGGGTTTTAAAATTTATCTTAATTTTTGAAATTCACTGCACTGCGGACAAATTGGAAATACATAAACACTTGCTCGCTCTTTTCATTCAATTTCTGGGAAGTCCCGTTATAAATGGAAACAAATTGTATGATGTAAAAAAGGTTGGACAATCAGCTGATCCTAAAACCGGTGGCTCGAATCAAATTTTTTATTTTTGGCCTATGGCAACGACCGCTGTGCAATGGTTATAAATGCTATTAAATATCAGCCAGCAAATTAGAAGGGGTGGACGACCAAAGTTATTGGCCAAAAGGTCAGTGGATCGTTTAGAAAGACAGTCAAGAATGGATCCTTTTGCATCTGATGCATAACAAAAAAGAACCTGTAACTTATATGTACGTTTGGAAACAATGAGAAGACAAACCCAAAATAGTAACCACATTTCAAGAAGTACCGTTAATCACAAAAACATGCCGCCAAACGTTTAAAATTAGCAAGACACCACTAGAATTGTCCTTGGAGAAATGGATGCATATTTTGTGAATGACTCCAGAATAGTTTTGTTTGGAGGCCGTGGCTCCTGAAGTTTGTGTGACGACCACCCTCGAAAAATAACTTTTTTAAGGTAAAGTGGTTTTTTAAGTTTGGAGCAGTATATTGGGTCGAAGCCATTATGAACCATTATCTATACGCCAACATTTTAAACGGTGTGATGCTCCCAAATGCCTTGTAAAATTATGAATTAATAAAAAAAATTAGAAACCTAAAGTTATTTTTTTGGGGTTGCCAGAAAACTTCTGTGGGCACTAATATTATTTTGACCGCAGCATATATTGCGGCTTGTTTTGTTCTCTCCAGGTATATTGATATTTGAAACTATTTTTTTGCACTATATGACTTCAAACAAGAAAGGAAAGCTAACTTCGGGCGGAGCCCAAGTTGATATACCCTTGCAGAATATTCTGTGAGTTATGGCATTCCCAATCGTTAAGTTTTTAAGAATTTTAAGAATCCTGATCAAGAATATATATACTTTATAGGGTCGGAGATTGAATATTCAATACTTTTTGAATGCAAATCAAATGTTATAATTAACTACAACCCTATTTAATTTGATCAATTTAATATATCTTGATTTCATTATAATACCCTCTGCAAGGGTATAAAAATTTATGTTGTGCATTTAGTTTGATCTTAAAGATTAAAATTACGTTTTAAATTGATTGCTTAGTTACCTCAGAGACTTGGCCAAGGTCTGATTCCAATATTTTGGTAAACATGTACAGAATGCTGAAAACATTTTAATTAATGGTCGCATTAAAAAGATAAAATCTAATACCTGTCTTTACAAATAGAAAAAATTGCCAAATTTGAAAGCATCAAGGAAAAGGAAAAATGAGGATATTTGCTAGATGCTGGCAGCATCTTCCGTTCCACTTATTCCTTCTCTGCACCATGTAAAGTCACGAGAAGAGTTAGAATCAAATGATTAGTCTATTAGATATTTTACGAATTGTGATAATTACTTACAGATACCAAAGTCGGGAAGAATTCTTTAAAAACCTTTACTGATAATAATATTTAAAGCTTCTGGTGGAGCATAGATTTTAAAGGACGATACAATACAAAAATAATTCGAAAAAGCGATCTATTAGACCATCTATGTGGTAAAATACTTTTATTAAATTCAGTTAAAACATATAGAATCATACCTTTCCATAAAAGTTTTTAATTCTCCATCTTAGTAATAATTTACAATCGTCTCATTAAGGTCTTATTTTGATCTTTTTGTCTAATCAGTATCCTTACCCGAGTCGATATAGACCATCTGACTGAGATTAAATAGCTTAAATGCAAATTCACAAATGTAAAGACGGTCAATGAAATACATCCCAAAAGCGAAACCTATATAATGTGTTTAATTATATGCATTTTATATGTTTTGACCAGTAGGCCAGGAGCTTCCTGAGCCAAGGGTGAGCATGTATACACCAAAGGATCATATCAACCGCCCATGAGGGCTCTAGTAAATATCAAGATGTTTTTATCTGTGAAGTATTTGATAACACATGTACGTAAAGGGTGTTTAAGCTTTTATATAAAGATAATGGTTTCCTACGGAAACGCCTCTGAAGCAGACGTATTGCGACTAGTCTTATGATCATGAAAATGTCTTCTTCCTTTTTGAGCCACAAAAATAAAATTCATTAACAACAATTTTAGAGTTTTAATTTGTTTTATTATTTGTAAGTTTTATTTTAAAAATCACAAGATAGTGAGTTTTATTTAGTTTTTTTTCATACTATATACTCATTATTTTTAAGCAAAAATATAAAATTAATCATTCGTAACGATCAAAAAAAAAATTTTCACAAAAACAATGAATATTTTGCGATTTTTAAAATTTTTAATAAGGGACTGTAAAATGTAAATTATTACTTGTTTTTTGGGCTTTGAACATGTTTATATGTTTTTCGTAATGTCATTTTAAACAATCCCATTCTCAAAATTGTTGTGTTTCGTGAAACAATTCTTTGGAGAATTCTCTATTTTAGTCAAATTTTATGTAAAAGTTCATCCTTAAAATTGCTTTAGCAGTACTTTCTCTTCTGAAGACTTCGTTATTGCATTTTATCCATTCTTTGAAGTTGCCTATATGAAGAATCGCTAATAAAAATGATAGTGGGTAAAGTGCATTTAGTTTTCTGTAATTCTTTATGTCAGTAATGACGACCACACTACAAATGTTACAGAGCGTGATTTCTAAGCACGCCAATCTATCAGGGTCAACGCAATGCGATGACTAATTACGGTATAAATATCGTTATTTGGAACGCCAACAACTTAGTTGGCACATTAATGGATATGCTGTTCACTCTGCCAACCACCCTGATGATCGACATCGTCGTGGTGCTGCTGTCATCATCAAATCCTGTTTAGATTATCACCTAAGTGCCACAATATCGGAGCCTCACCTGCAAGCAGTTGCCATAAGTTTGGTCACTGGGTTTGGCAGAATTTTATTTGGTGCTGTTTACTGTCCACCTGGTAACCGCCTTTCTTGGACGACTGAGGAATATCTGCGTCTGTTTGGCTCTGAAGGTAGCCGCTTTCTCATTGGAGGGGATTGGAATGCGCACCACAGTTTCTGGGGGTGCAGGCGATCATGCCCTCAGGGAAACACCCTGATGTCAGTTATTGCTGACTTAAATATGCAGATTTTGGCTACCGGCGGACCCACTCATTTTCCTTGGATCAATGACCACCTCCCTACGGCCATTGATTTTGCTGTGTACAAACGCATCCCGTGCAACCACCTTACAATCTCAGAGTGCCCGGGACTTTCCTCTGATCATATTCCGCTCCTGATATATTTTTGCGTGGCTGCATATACGATCGTTACGCAACTTACTGCTCTGACTCAGGAGCAACCTTCTCTTCTTTCTGTGGACGACGTAGATTCCTTTGCTGAGGTCTTAGTTGAACAGATCCATCAAGCTGCCCCTCCTCCTAGAAGTATACCTATTCCTCCTCCAGAAATTGCTGCCGTGGCCAGAAAAGGTCATACCATCGATATGGCAAGGTGGAAGGAGCTAAGGAAAGTCCTCCGTTCGGCCAAGTCAGAATTTTTTATAGACAAGCTCAGTGCAATTGATCCTAACCAGAATCACGGATTTGCGTCATGGAAATGCACCCGCAACCTTAAAAGACAGCCGCTTCAGAGGTTTTCCCTTAAACGTGGTGATTGGACTTGGGCCCACAGTGATTCCGAGATTGCTGAAGTATTTGCTGATAATCTTGAAAATCGCTTTACTCCATTTGAATTTGCAACAAGCGAAGAAGTCCAGACAACAATTTCTAGGTTAGGACTTTCATTTGGCCCTCCTGATACTGTCCGTCCAGTAGACGAAGATGAGGTACGTGGTCATATAAAGCGACTGGTTACTACAAAAGCTCCTTGCATGGACGCGATTGATGGCAAAGTAGCAAAGGCTCTGCCTAGCTCTGTCATTGCACAGCTCTGTCTCCTCTTTAATGCTTGCCTGGACCTTGGTTATTTTCCATCACCTTAGAAACGAGCATTAGTCACAATGGTGGCAAAAAAAGGAAAAGATCCATGTTGCCCGGAATCTTATAGGCCGATTAGTTTGCTGTCCTCTTTCTCCAAGATTTTTGAGCGGATCATGCTTGGTAGAATTCTAGTTATTAACGACTTTGAAGAGCACTTCCGAACCACCAGTTTGGTTTCCCTAGTCGCCATAGTGCTATCGAGCAAGTGCACAGAGTAATTAACCATGTTCTGGGGGCTTTCGAAGACCACAAATACTGCTCAGCCGTTTTTCTCGACGTTCGACAGGCCTTTGACAGGGTTTGGCACGAAGGTGTGTTCTACAAGCTAATGCCGCTTTTGCCTGTAAGGCTCTGGAATCTCATTGTATCGTTCTTAGATAATAGGGAGTTTGCTGTAGATATTCGTGGACACCGTTCTGGACTTCGCCCAATTCGTGCTGGTGTCCCGCAGGGAAGCGTCCTTGGTCCGGTCCTGTATACAATTTACACTTCGGATCTTCCAAACCCAGTTGCTCGTCGTACACTCCTGGCCACATATGCAGATGACACTGCATTTCTTGCAGCTGGTAGCACCACTAGGGACAAATTTGCTCACACATGCAAACTGTCTGGCAAGACATCTTGCAACACCACTGGGTCGACGGCGTCTCCGCAGACGACACCCGGCAGACTTATGGATTCTCGGCCGTGAGAGACACGGTCGTCTTCTGTAATAACACATCTTGATTAACTTTTGACCGGCTATGACCACACCTGATTTGCTCAAGAATACAGCACCCGCTACCCGTTTTTTTTTTGTATCTTTAGAAATAATTCGTCAATACACGAAAACAAGGTCCATCCTTGTGTGGCGTGTTCAACAAACTATAAATAAAAAAAAATATCTTATACTAACTTGCTTGAAACGTTAGCAAATTGTCAGGGGTAATGTCAATGTGAAAAACTATCCTGACGATCTGGGGAAAATAGTTTGGGGACTTTCGCCGAAGGCAGGCCTTGGAGGTGTACCTTATGTCTGAGTACATGTGAGACCATAAGCGTAAATTTGTTTTGGTCAATTATTGTTTATAGCGTGCTAAGCTACCCTTGTAGCCTTGAACAGTTTAAGCGTGTATTTTTTTGCAGTCTCTAAATCGGTGGCTTTTGTCGTTTGTCTGAGTTTAGTGGCTTCTGTGAATGTATGGACGAGTTCTCTTCAGTTCATCGAATTCATATACAGAAAATCAAGGGAGCCTGGAATGTATATTCCTAAGCTTGTAAGATAGTTTTTAGTTTATCTCCCAAGAATTACGGAATATCGCTGGTTAATCAGAAATATAATTGTTCTCAAGATACTATTTTTTCTATGGAAGATCCCTACTTTTTTTGTTACACGAAAAAAAAAACTAATTAAAAATCAGACAGATATGGATACTCACTTTCGTAATTAGATGCTTTGGTTGGATACGTTTTAAATGAGAAAACTGTGTATAACCCATAATAAGTTTTCAGTTCAACTGCTATTCGGCTTGTTTAATTCGAAGTTAACATATTTGTAAGTTATTCACAACTAAGCTGCGCTAGATAATACTATATTACAATGAAGTTGTAATCAGATTAAATTGTAATAAAAACAAGAGAGAACGCTATAGTCGGGTGACCCGACTCTCAGATACCCGTTACTCAGGTAAAGGGAGTGCGAGGAAGATGGAGATAGAAACTTTGATCACGTATAACTTTTTAACGAATGGTCCGATTTAAAAAATTTCTTCTACATTTCGATAGGTATTGATAAACACAATAAAACTGCATTTTTACTTTTCCGAAATATTAAAATTTTTAAAATCGTATATAAGCGATTGTGGGCGTTAAAGGGGGCGTGGCACCTTTTTGCAAACTTGCGCTGCAAAATGCCAATCTTCTAGCTTTTATAGTTTCCGAGATCTCAGCGTTCATACGGACAGACAGACAGACGGACAGACATGGCTATATCGACTCGGCTAGTGACCCTGATCAAGAATATATATACTTTATAGGGTCGGAAACGCTTCCATCTAGCTGTTACATACTTTTGCACGAATACAATATACCCTTTTACTCTACGAGTAACGGGTATAACAAGAGAGAACGCTATGCTCGAGTGCCTCGACTATTAGATACCCGTTACTCAGCTAAACAACTTAATATAAATATGCCTGTTTTTTTTTTTTTTTAACATAATGTGAATTATAGTGACCACAGGAAAAAAGGACAAAAAGTTCAAATTATCAATTTGAATTCGGCGATCTCTTAGTGCTGGCAGCTTTACAGCACGAGCATCAGCACCAGCAGCTGTGTTTATGTTTATGTTTTTGAGTGCAATAAATTGACTAGAAATATTAAACTTACATAATTATATTGGCTAAACACATACATTCTTAAATAGTATTATGTATATTAAAGTCTAAATGTTTGCACAACACGAGTAACGGGTATAGCGAATAGCTTTCTTTGAAAGGAGTTATCTTTGCCGGGCAATTGCAACTGTGTACAATGTAAATACATACAAATGTATATGCTTACATACATACACACATACGCCATTGTTTGACTCAGACCTCCAATTTGGCTAACTAGATTTGATTTACATAGTTCTTGGGTTATAGTTCGGTATTGACAAATGAAAACCATCGCAATTTCCTTTAATAGAAATCCTTATCGAGAATTAACGTTGACTCTGTTGAGCACCTTGGCCAGCTGTTCCAAAGTCATCCGTTAGATGGCGCCATGCAAGGCGGAAATGTAGGCGCTAGCCAGGCTTAAGCGTTTAATGGGTTTTTGGGCGTTAGAGTGGGCGTGGCAAACTTTTATTAGGCCAATCGATAGTTATTGACGAAACAAATACATATCAATTAAAATTTTCATAATATCATTAAAACTGTGACCACAGCTTGTGGCTTGTGGGCGTCAGAGGGGGCGTGGCACCATTTTGAAACAAACTTGCGCTGCGTAGGAACTCCTAAAATCTACATGCAAAATGCCAATCTTCTAGCTTTTATAGTATGCTTATAAACATTTTAAGTTAATATAATTATAAACTAAAAAAAAAGTACTAAAGGTCTATGAGCAAATGTGGGATGTAACCTGGAATTATGATAAAAAAGAAAATATAATTAAAAATGTATTTCTGTCAAAAGTTTACTTCAATTAAATTTTAATTTACCAAAAAGTTACTCAATTTAAGTAGTTTTGGTATAATTTTGTGAATATTTTTAAAAACTTTTTAAGCTAAAAAATGTCGTTTCCATCTTTTTTAAAACATTTTTAACTTATTCAATAATTTTAGAATTTTCTCAGCTGTGAGTTTCGGGTTTCCAAGAAAATGTTATGATATTTATCTTGCTTTTTTATCTTGCTTTTTGACTTAGCTTTGTTATCGGCCACTTTGCGCACATATCAGAAAGCGGCTTGTGATTCGGATCAGGTGGTTATTGCCTGCCCTCGTGGTACCAGCATTTCAATCGAGTTTGCCCAATACAACAAGTTCGTAGCGAAAGGTAAGTTAGGAAGCCACTTGATTCTCTTGATGTAAATTTGTTTCTACTTTGTGTGAATTCTTCGGTATCCTTCTCGCAGATGGCTACAGTATCGAAGAGCTATGTCCAGGGTCAGGGAAAGCAGGACCTGTAATCCGGGGCAGGTCGAAGCATCTGCTCCGCGGATCTATCTTTGGCTCTTCCTCACTGAAGCTACCGTCGAGCAGATATATTAATGGCGGCTATGGCCTTGCAGCACCATTGCAAACTGTCGGTGAAGCTAACAGCACCATTGCAAGCGGCTCCGAATTGGTCTCCGGAACGACTGGCTCTGTTGACGACGTGCAAAGTTCGGATAACAACAGTGAAAACCCTTCTGAAAACTGCATGTGGCCAAATGCCTTACAGGTAATTAACTAGAAAGCATGAAAAGCTAACAATGTCTTAAAGATCGTGCTTCCAACCGCCATAACAGAATGTGGTTTTAAATATGTAATGAAATACGAAAATAGTTTGATACTGGCTTTTTAACATTTAAACAATGTTTTCAAAAATTTTCATCGACAAAAAAAATAAATAAGCCGTTCGCAGCCAAGATCCGTAGGCGCCTCCAAGAAGAAAGGTTTTGCGGTGAACAGAATAACTAGTTACTGGATAATCAAAAAAAATTGTTTATTAGTTAAGATGTTTCTAAAGGTATTTTCTATTCAATTTTTGGATTTTTGGTAACACTTTGAAGTCAAAAACGTGATTTTAGCCTGAAAATTCGAAATACTAATTATTATAAAATGAAAAATAATCATTAAAAAAAAACTCTCGACTTCAGTACCTGCAGATTTAGGTCCAAAAATAGTGTGCAAAATTTTAAAGCGATTCGTCTAGTAGATTTTGCAGGATCGTGTTCACCGACTTAAAAATGGCAACTTTTCAGGAGAGCGTTTTAAAGTTTTGGACACCCAAAAATCGAATACAAAACGATCAACTGCCCATAACTTCGGAAGTTTTACTTGGATCAATCTAAAATTTTAACGCAATATTCTTCAAGTGTTGTACATTCAAAAAAAAAAATAAAAAATAAATAAATAAGAAGAGGCAACAAAAAATATTTAAATACCATAACCCCCACTTAAGGCGCAAACGTGTAGAGTGCTTAAGGTCCCAGCCTAAATTCTCAGCTGAAGCACGTGCAAAACTGTATCACGTATAAATTAAGAGTTATTAAAAATTATGTTTTAAGCTAACAATTACTATGTAGAACTATGTTAAATCAATTAACTAAAAAACGGTCGTTTTCCAATTAGAGTTTGTAATTTTTCAAATTTTTTTGTTCGTTTCAAGACAGTTGTAATAACTCAGTTGTGTCAACTTGGTTCTTAATTTGAGTGCTCATTTCGAATAGAAGGGACAATGAGTTCAATTTGTTCTTGAACTGAAAGCAGTTGCTTTTGTACTCAATTTAAAAGTTTCCGTTCATGAAAATTTATTCTCAAACTAAGTAAATTTAACTCAAAGTGCGATTTTTCGATCTCGTTTTTTGTTAGAGTGTGAACATTAAGAAGTTATTGTCCACATACTCGATCAAATGAAATAATGGTTTTGGGTTCAGAAGAACTCCAAGGTCATCATCAGATTCTAGTCAACGCACAAACGCCCAGCGTGCAAGTGGCGTAAAGAGAGTTTATTCGAAAAAATTACATATCCTTGCATTTAGCAAAACGATTTTAACAATACCAGGATTGAAAAGCAAAAAGCTCGGATTATAATTCTGACCTGAAGAAAAGCGACCTTGTCAACTTCCAAAAAGTGGAGATATAAATAATCTACAAAGGTGCAATTAGGGTAGCAGACATCTTAAATACAGGGAAACAGAAGTTTGGTGAAAGCCCAACCGTATTTGTTTTTTACGTATTCAATTCGATTCATTTTTTGTATGAAGGGAATAACAAATAACTCCTTTTAAATAAGAGGGAAATTGTATGAAGGGAATAACAAATAACTCCTTTTAAATAAGAGGGCAATGAGAAGGACGAAACTCCGCCGGATCCAGATTAGCAGATTCAATAGATTGAAGATACATAGATGGATAGAGCTGAATAAGTTGTTAGAAAAAACTGCACAAAAATATCGGCAATGGTCTGATTGGTGTTTGCTGTAATGAAGAGTTTGAGGATGAGTTACGCGGTGATAACAAGATTATAAAACTGTTTTTGATTTAGTGAAAACTGGAAAAAAATGATTGTGTGTACCCTAGAGTCAGCTCTATATTTGGACGATATAGAGAGAGTGGTAACGTTCTTATTCAGCCAAATGTATTATTTTGCTTTGTGTTGAACAAATGGGTGGAAATGGTGCTAGTTTATTTTCTTAAGTTGTAATCACTTGTGCACACGGCTCACTCCAGTTTGACCAAAGTCGATGCCGATATTTTTCCGATATTGTCAGTTTTAAAAAGACAACGCTGTACACAAATCCTGAAAAATACTACTCCAGATTAAAGAGTAATAAGATGTCTGGCTTTTGTTTATTTACCGTTCTTAAAAACAGTTATACAATAATAGTAATTGCAATAAACGTAATTCCTTTTAAACGATATTAGGGCGTAAAATCTCGCCAGGTTTTGGAAATCTATTTTTATACCCGTTACTCGTACAGTAAAAGGGAATATTGTATTCGTGCAAAAGTATGTAACAGGTAGAAGGAAGCGTTTCCGACCCTATAAAGTATATATATTCTTGTTCAGGATCTCTAGCCGAGTCGATCTAGCCATGTCCGTCTGTCCGTATGAACGCTGAGATCTCGGAAACTATAAAAGCTAGAAGATTGGCATTTTGCATGTAGATTTTAGGAGTTCCTACGCAGCGCAAGTTTGTTTCAAAATGGTGCCTCGCCCCCTCTGACTCCCACAAGCCACAAGCTGTGGACACAGTTTTGATGCTATTATGAAATTTGTAATTGATATGTATTTGTTTCGTCAATACCTATCGATTGGCCTAATAAAAGTTTGCCACGCCCACTCTAACGCCCAAAAACCCATTAACCGCTTAAGCCTGGCTAGCGCCTACATTTCCGCCTTTCATGGCCCGTGGTACCAATGTCTTGGGGTATGTATTGCGCCATCTAACAGATGACTTTGGAACAGCTGGCCAAGGTGCTAATTCGAGCAGCGAGAAACATACAAGAAGGCATATTTATATTAAGTTGTTTAGCTGAGTAACGGGTATCTAATAGTCGAGGCACTCGACTATAGCGTTCTCTCTTGTTTTATTTAATACGCCACCAAGGATGGTGTGTTTTCGTTTATTGTAATGGGTGTTCCACTCTTGACCAAATAAAATATGTTTATGGCCAGTAATAGGTAATTAATCAAATGGTGTGATTATAGGTGACGCTCCAGGCTGTAACGGCCGGAGACCATAGATCCGCCAGGTGACGTCTGCGTATTCGCCGTCGACCCAGTGGTGTGTCAAGATATCTAGCTAGACGTATGTGCAAGTATACGTTCCCTGTTTTGTTATGACTCCGAAAACTTATTTGGTTCCTTTTCCTCTTCAATACCTCTGAGTAAGAACAATACTTATTTTTTTTAGCTTTATACGTTGTACTGGAGATTTTATTTGTCGTTAAGGGGTACTAGGGGCTTACACTTTCCAAAAACCGATATGTTAAGTAATATTATATAATTATGTAATAGTATGTAATATTATGTAATAATAAGTAATAATATGTAATATTATGCAGTATTATTTAATATTATGAAAAATTATATAATATTATGTAATATTATCTAATATTATGTAATATTATCTAATATTATGTAATATTATGTAATATTATGTAATATTATGTAATATTATGTAATATTATGTAATATTATGTAATATTATGTAATATTATGTAATATTATGTAATATTATGTAATATTATGTTATGAATATTTTGCCATATTTCCATGTCGATCGAAACTAAATTTGCGACGTCGTAAAGTTTTAAACAAAAACTTTAAATGCCTTCAAAAACTATTTTTGAATGTCCGTCTTAAATGGCTTTTTTAAACTCCTGGACAAATTTATTTTGGCACAAACACAATAAAGTCCCTGTTATGTTAATTTTGTTTACCTTAATGAGTCGCTTAAAGCCTTTAAGAGCCAACAATAAACAAAGCTACATTAAAAAATGGCAATTACGTGTCATTGCATCTGGGTCTGAAGTGCAACTAATGCTTGTTTTTATTTTCCCTATTTTCAGTACTCCTTACTGCAAACTGTGGTCGAGGCCTGCCAGAAAAAGAAGCACTGCAAGTTCCACGGATCTCCACAATTCTATGGACAGGGCGCCAGCGGTGTGGGCGACTCGTCGGGAACGAGCAGCTATCACAGCAGCACGGCTAGCTCCCATGCAATAAGCAGCGACCCATGCCCCAAGCGCAGGAAAATTGTCGAAGTCGCCTATAAATGCCGCCCATGTAAGTGACCCCCATATAACAAAAATTTTGTTTCAACAACAACAACCATCACCTCAGCAGCAATGGTAATGTTTACTGGGCTAACTCGGTTTCCATTCTCCTTTGTATAACTACAAAGCAGTAATGGGGGCACTGAATCGAGTAGGACCTGGCACGTAGGCACGCTTTGTCGTGCGTTCCAAAAATGTAGTCAGGTGAAATGGGAGCTAGTCGTTAGGAGGTATTGAGTTCTCTGTTAGCAAGGCTAAAAGTCAGTTGCAATAGCAAAATTTTAAAGTCGTCTCTGGGACATAAAGACTTTGGTGGTGCTTTGCAGGCAACACAAAACATCGATAAAACAAAAATATCCTTACCATTGTCAAAAATCTGTCGCGATAAAAAGGCACAAGCCAACAAATTGAATTTAATAGCAAATATGCCATTTGTAAGTATCCCGACCCCGTGATAACTATAATGAGCTTGGCGTCTGAGACCAGCCCCTTGTTGACTATTTAACTCGATCAATTAGATAATTTAATTAAGTGAGTTTATTAATTTAGTTCATACAATTTTCCTTATTAGGTATTAAGAGGTATTTGTAAATGTTGTTCCTAAAAAACATTTTGTTAAAACAGTTTTTGTAATAACAATATGTAGTCTAAACATCCAGGTTTCAACTTTGTGCATTCTTATACCCTTGCAGAGGGTAATTTTTTCTATTGTACATACATTGGCTTGGGCCGGATCGGACGCTTAGATTATATAGCTTTCATAGGAATAATCGGAAAAATAAATGAAAAGAAATTATAACCTCTGTATTTTTAGAGATATACTCTTAGAAATAGCAATTTTAATTTATCGGTTAACCGACCCAAGTTCGTTGGTTTTACACTTCGGCTTGCCGACTTCCCTTCTTAATATTCAAGTTAAAATTTCTGTTAAAAGCAAAAAAAAATGTGGGATAAAAAAATTAATAAAATTTTAGAAAATTTGAACTAAAATGAATGAGAAATTTTTGTAATACGATTTGTAGAATAATAATTGTAATATGATTTGTAGAAGCTTATGCAAGCGAATTTTCAAACCAATAGGACAATTCCAATACCTATCTAATAATAAAAACCATACAAAATCCCAACTTCCTAACTTTAAAAACACTAAAGTTATTGCTTTTCCGATCGTTCAGTTATATGGCAGCTATATGATATAGTCGCCCGATCCGACTCGTTCCGACTTATATACTACCTGCAATAATAAGACAACTTTCGGGAAAGTTTCAAGCAGATAGCTTTAAAACTGAGGTACTAGTTTGCGTAGAAACGGACGGACGGGCAGACGGGCATGGCTGCTAGATCGACTTTCCTGGTGATACTGATTAAGAATATATTTATAGGGTTGGAAATGTATCTTTCACTGAGTTGCAAACTTTCCACTGATTTTCACTATAATACCCTCTGCAAGGGTATAAAATAAAAATTGAAAATTTTGAAACATAAAAATTAAAACTACATATTAGTATTGCCGGTACTAGCAATGCAAGTGCCAAAGGCTTAGATGGGATTATAACGCAAAGAGAATACGTTGGAAAGTTTCATCGATTACTGTCATGTTCCGAAATCGAACCAGCATTTTTTCGCTGCTTTCGAAGAGCTAAATTTGCAGAAATGAATAAACATTTATCGGAACTCGACTGGTCTTTTATGGATTCAAACTTATCCCTTACATATTGTAAAACAGTTTTATGGTATACTCTATTCTGCTTTCGATAAGTTCGTTCCCTCATTTCCCTCTGCAAACGCGCCTCAAAAGCTCCCGTGGTTCTCTCGTAGACTCTCTTTCCTGAAAAATTCCAGGGGTAGACTTTTTAAGAAATTTAACAGAACTGGGCTCCAAGTTCACCGTTCGATGTATCTAATAGCTCGTTCAAATGTCGTAGTTCACATTTCCGTATGTTACAATAGTTACCTAAGCCTAAGTTTGGAAGGAATCGTTTATCATTCCACTTCAAATCGGACATTAAAAACTACCGCGGTATTGCAAAACTGAGCGCAATCCCCAAGTTTTTTGAACAGCTAATTACCGCTCAGCTACAGCACCAATGTTGCTCAGTCATGTCCCCAATTCAGCATGGTTTTATGAAACGAAGGTCAACGACTACAAATCTTCTGGACCTTATCTCAGTCATTAGAAGCGCTTTTAAAAATAACAATCCAACTGATGTTATTTTTACCGACTTCAGTAAGGCTTTTGATTCCGTGAACCATCAGTTATTATTAAAAGAACTAACATTACTAGGATTCCCGATTATGTTGACTAAGTAGATTTCAACATACCTTTCGAACCGGACCCAGATAGTAGCTTTTAAAAGCACAATCTCAAACTCTGTTCAATTCTGGTGTTCCGCAAGGGAGCCACCTAGGACCCCTACTGTTTGGAATTTTCATAAATGACTTGCCTCAAGTAGTTCTCTCTTCTTATATTATGATGTATGCTGACGACGTAAAACTTTGTTTGCCATTATCGAACCGCAATTCCCATGATCTGAACAACTTTCATTCTTGGTGCATCCAGAATTTGCTGTTTTTAAATAACTCGAAATATAAATTTATGTCCTTTTATCGGAAGAGGCTTCTCCTCACGTCATATTCTATTGGGTCGAATGATCTTGAACGCATAAATTCCGTAACAGACCTTGGAGTGTTATTCAACCACAACTTAAACTTCACTCATCACATTGGCACTATTGTTAGTAAATCGAAAGGGGTTTTTGCCTTTGTTAAACGTTGGTCTAAGGAATTTGAGCATCCCTAAACTATGAAACACTTATATATTTCCTTGGTTCGTCCAATTCTGGAATACTGCTCGTGTGTTTGGTCTCCTCAATATACCAATCATCAAGACCTTATCGAATCGGTACAGAAAAAGTTCCTTTTGCACATTGTCACCTACCATCTTACGTGGATAGACTGCGTCTACTGAACCTGCCCTCCCTCTAGGATCGTCGAACCTGTCACGGTGTCATGCTCCTTCATAAATTAATAACTGGACTTTAAATTCAAGCTACCTACTGGGTCAAATACGGTTCTCCATCCCTGTAAGGTCTATTCGTCACTTTCGACCTATTGCCCTCGATATACAAATTGGCAAAGATTTTACAAATGGAAGAGCAAGTCAAATAGTTAGTTGCTTAGCTTAGCAGGCCAGAGTAAAAATTTAATTTCACAGAAAGCTCTGCAAAGGTGCTGCCGAAATTCGATGGGCAGAATATTCCGGTGGACCAAATTTATACGATGTTTATATCGAATAATAAGATTAAAAACTACAAAAACGGATTTATATATGTATGTACACAATGCAATTATGCTAATTAGTATATCACAACTGCACAAAATTAAAAAATAACCAAATATTCATTTAAATGTAAATCATTTATGACTTTACTAATTAAGAATAGCACAAAACGAAACTAACTGGCATAACTCACCAAATCTTTAAAGTTAACATCAGAAATATCAACAAATTTGCACATTCTATAGAAAAAATTAAAATTCCAAAAAAAGGCAAACTAAAATAATAATATTATTGCTCACATACGTTTATACACCAAAATAAACGGTTATGCAAAGAAATTTTCTTGATACGACTCTGACCAAATTGAAAGTTTCCCCGTTAACTTCTTCTTTTGCGCACTTGCTACACTCGTTCCTCTCTCTCTATCTACTGCGATCTCCCGCTCTTATGTTTCCTAACAGCGCGTGGCAAAACACTGTAAAAATAAACACCGCAAAAAACAATTTGAATGGTATATTTTTACTACACTATCAAAAACCGGGCCAAATAGATTTTCGCCAAAAAAAAAGTTTTTGGCGTATTCTGGCAGCAATAACTCTAAAGAGCACTTAAATTCGATAATATATCGACTTTTCGCTTAGTTTCTTTGTTTAGAAGATAGCTAAAGCTTTGGTGAAATCAAATGAATCGTTAAAGCTTAAGGAAAAACTTTACCGAAGGAATTTTTGATACTCAGTTTACTTCGACGTTTGAAGATATTTTTAGCTAAATTGTAATTTTAGTACGGGTGTTAAAAATAGTAAAAAGACTTAAATCTAAGCGGTCAAATTTTTTAAACATTTATAATCAAACTATTTTTGGGCGAAAACACGGATTCGATTGGTTAAACGGTTTAGCGTCCAGAATTTTTGAAAGGAAAATTGACCATTTTTCCAATTGGAAGCGATTGGGGCCACTTGGGGAGCCCCAATAAATCTTAGCAAATCATTTTAAAGTTATTAGAATGTAATAAAAATGCATATTAATATTGTTAAGCAGTGGTTTTGGCTTTGCGTTGATTCCCAGTTTTCTTACTGATAGCTTTAAACATATATAGAGATATGTAAGTACACACACATAACGCTATTTCGACAATGCGGTCTACGAATCGGAATCGGAACAGAAGTGCTATATAACCGAGAATAGTCACATAATCAATGGGTTGAGCTTAAAGGCAGTAGATTCACCAAATTTGATTATGTCTTTGTGAATAAGAAATCGAAGAGCTACAACTTCTTGAGACCTGGATATGGGCTCAGCAGGTGCAAGTCTACATAGAAATGTAAATAAAGGAAGCAAAACATTGGCTTTGGAGATATTTAAGGATCTGCAATTGGCAGATACACTTTTCAACACAACAGCACTGGTATACATTCTATTGAGAAGTGAACATTTTTCGTTTGTATGTAAAGGAAGGAAGCTATAAGACAAAAAGGGTAATCTTATAGCAATTTCATCGGTTTTCGGCCGGTTTCCCACTCAAGCAAAGGTATAGTACTAGCCAGAACAATGGCATCTCGTCAGCGGTTTTGAAACTGGCAAATGTTTTAAGAAGCACCTGAACCGGAGAATAAACACGCTTTCTACAAACCCTACTATTCTGCGAGATCTATTGCTGTGTGCCTTCGCCTTAGAATATACGAATTCGCATTCTCAGCGGACATTGTAAAAATGTTTCGCCAAATATGGATCAGCGAAAGCAAAAAAATTCCCAGAAAATCGTCTGGACAGATAATCTGAACGATTCAATTAAGGGGGTACAGTATTTAAATTTTTGATTTTATTTTCTGAATGCACAACATTTGAAGAATATTGCCATTTTCAAAGTCGGTGCACACGACTATTTATTAAAGAGAGAGAGAGTTTTTTTTAAATGATTATTTTTCATTTTATAATAACTAATATATCGAATTTTTAGGCTTTTTTGACTTCAAAGTGAAAATTGAATACAAAAAAAACTCAACGTAGTTACCTTTAGAAACATCTTTTTTGTTTTTTCATAATCCTGTAACGAGTTATGCTGTTCACCGCAAAACCTTTTTTCTTGGAGGCGCCTACGGAGCGTTATTTTTACGTTACGGCTCAGTGATTTTTATACCCGTTACTCGTAGAGTAAAAGGGTATATTGTATTCGTGCAAAAGTATGTAACAGGTAGAAGGAAGCGTTTCCGACCCCATAAAGTATATATATTCTTGTTCAGGATCACTAGCCGAGTCGATCTAGGCATGTCCGTCTGTCCGTCTGTCTGTCTGTCCGTATGAACGCTGAGATCTCGGAAACTATAAAAGCTAGAGAATTGTCATTTTGCATGTAGATTTTAGGAGTTCCTACGCAGTGCAAGTTTGTTTCAAAATGGTGCCACGCCTCCTCTGACGCCCACAAGCCACAAGCTGTGGACACAGTTTTGATGCTATTATGAAAATTTTAATTGATATGTATTTGTTTCGTCAATACCTATCTATTGGCCTAATAAAAGTTTGCCACGCCCACTCTAACGCCCAAAAACCTATTAAACGCTTAAGCCTGGCTAGCGCCTACATTTCCGCCTTTCATGGCCCGTGGTACCAATGTCTTGGGGTAGATGGCTCAAAATAAATTGTAATTAAAACAAACCTATTTTCTAATAAAAGAAGTAGGTTTCTCCATCTGGCAAGAAAAATGATTAATATTTACTTGTACACTCATTTACAATTTAAGTTTCTTGCTGAATACTGATCTTAAAAATGTGTTTTTAAGGGCCTAGATTTTGTTTAAATTAAATAAATTAAATAAAAGTTGTAAATCGGTTTTATTTATATTTTAGATGAGTTCCGCAGTAAGGTGGCTTGCCACAGTGATGTTGCCCAACTAGAGTGCAATCCGTACTCCCGGATAGCCATATATAGTGCCAGCTTTGGAAGAACTGAGTACGAGAGCATTCAGTGCCCCCAACCACAAGGCGTTCGTGAAGAAAGTAAGTTAAGTTTACTGCAAGTTATCACAATTGTTGGTCAAAATAAATAACTCCTTACTTTAAAGGGTTTTATAAAACTTTTACAACTCGTATTTGCTAAAACAGTTCGAATCAGGCAACGGGTAGATGGTCTGTTCAAATTGTTCAAATTATCATATAATTATTTCTGACTTATTTTATTATTTTTATCCTTATGTTAAAATTTCAGGAAAAGTGATTTTTTTCATAACTAAATATTAAAATTGGTAGTTTTAGACTGTTTACAGTAACACTTCAAAAATGTCACTCAAGCGAAAACCAAACTATTTTCGGCAATCCGACATTTTTACACCTTCACATCCATACCGAAAATTGATGAATGAGTTTGAAAATAAATTTCCTGATCGGCGAATAATACGTATGGTAAATATGACAGTTTTTTTAAAAATAAAGGGTGTAGAAATCCGATATGAATTATGCTCAAGTTGTCAATCCATAAGACAAAAATATCGAGGTATACGAATTATTTTGCAAAAACCAACCAATTTAACTTCAGCTGTAATACCTATGTCAACGTATATTAGCTACATGATATTGTCATCATTTTTATTGATATAGCGGAAAACATTATATAAGACAAAAAAGCAAACAAATTTTTAAAAAATGTGCAATCGTTCTTCGTTAGTAACATATTTTTAAAGTATATGAACCGAACTCAGATCCAATAATAAAGGAAATAAACTTCTACTTCTTCAATTTCTATTCTTCTATTTCTATTTTTGCCAATTGCTTTAATAGCAGCTTTATAAAAATAAAACCGTATATCTAAAATTGCTCAAAATACAATATTTTGAAGTGTAAACGGACAGACGGACGGACGGAGATGCCTAGATCGACATACCCTATTTTAAATTATAAATATGCTTTCCTTAATAATATCGTTTGTTAGAAAGTTATAAAGATATTCTTTTATCGACTTTTAAGAAGACGTTTTCGCCAACAAAATATTTTATTCGCCATAGCGGTTAATCGATCTCATATTTGTGACATTAAATTTGCATCCTAATGTTTGCCTTCAGCGTGCCTGGCCTCGTTTGCCACAGAGACCGTAATGCAAATTTGCCATGGCCGGCGGAGATGCAACCTCGCTGCAGACGCGAACACTTTTGGTACCCCTTGCCAACCCAATTCTCGGATGTACTTGAAAGTTGTTTATACATGCGGTAAGTGAAAAATCGAGGCCCGGAACCGAACAGTGTACTTTTCAAGATAAATGTCGAATGCATTTTAAATTATGTACTTCACATAAACTCCGTCTAATCTTCCTTTTGCGCATGTATAGTGCCAAAGCAAGTTCTAAAGGACAGCAAGGATTCGGAAAAGGAGCCTGACGAAGCTGAAGATTTTGAGGGCGGAATGAATGACCTTTATGACGATGAGCTGATTTATAAGGAGTCCGAGGCGATTCCAAAGCTGTATAGCAACACAACAACCCCAGGACGCAGCAACGGGCTGGGGTCAGGAACCGATAACCCGACGAGCAATCAGACCATGACAAACAACTCTTTGGTCACAGATGTCGATAGCAGTGGCGTGAATCCTGTGATGACACACAGTGCTGACTTGAGTCTGGAAGGTGATTAATTTTTGACTATCAAACTTTCGTTCCTTTTTCTTAGTTCTTAGTTTTCAAGTGTGAAAACTGATTTTTAAATTCAGTGTCTTTTAAAACAGTAAACAAATAAAAATCAAGGGTGTTGTTTACCGACTGAAACATTAATTTTATTATTATATGCAGTCTTTTATTTTGAGATTTTCTTAATGATTGTGCCAATGATTGTCTTTAAGATGTAAAAATTTGTGATATCTTTTTCTCACTATTTAGAGTTGTTGAAGAATAAGCAGTGTAATGCCTATTAGTGATTTCTACCAGGTTTCTTTAAACTTAAATTTATAGGGTTTATTTTTAGCGGTAAGGACAATATTCTTAGCTATCGGATATTCTTTGTTTACATTTTTTCTTTAAACTGTAATGTATTGTAATTTTTAAAAACTTGTTTGTTTCAACAGAGGACCAAGAGCGTCTTTATTTGTATCTGCTTGCTTTGGGCTCACTCGGAGTACTCTTCTCGATAGTAATTATCGCCACTAGGTTAGTGCTTCAAAAGCGTCGCGATCTAAATACTGACACGCACTCAAGCTCTTCGGTCAAAGGAAGAGCAAGAGCAGGAGCATTAGTTGAGGAGACAATTATTTCGAGCGGATTTAATGACACGATTTCCGAAATAGACGCCGATATTGACATGAAAACTTCACAGCCTGTGCCCTTCGTGTCTAAGAACGAGGTAAGTAGTTTTTAATAAGGTCGTTCCGCTACCCACCATCTTACCTGCCCCATGCAGAATTATTTGACATACGCGCCGGCAGGCAGTCTGTACGCAGGCTTACCCCCTAACCAACTTACCTCAGTGGCTAGCCCGGGATCCACCGCCGGGATATTGGCAAATCCGCTCTTGGTGGGGACTCGTCAGTCACCCGACCTCATTGGCATTACCCCGGGTCCCTTTGTGACCACGAATATCGCCAGTACAGGCGATCAGGGTACGATGGCGGGCATTTTGACGTCAGCTATTGTGATTGGAGCCAAAGCCCCCAGTAGCAGTGCCATAAGTAAGTAATCCACCCCATTTTACCAATGATTCCAATATTTTTCTCCCTCGCAAGGCACCATGGTACCCATAACTTCGCTGGCTCAGTATACGTCGGCGCCGACAATCAGAGGCAGGTATATAATTAACGCCGACACCATGGGCGTGCTTCATCGGCCAAGTAACACGCCGACCCCCCCGACCTCGCTAG
Source organism: Drosophila prolongata (assembly GCA_036346975.1). NCBI lineage: Eukaryota > Metazoa > Arthropoda > Insecta > Diptera > Drosophilidae > Drosophila > Drosophila prolongata. The sequence continues at coordinate 6,610,147 of JAYMZC010000320.1, forward strand.
CCGGGGGCTCGCCAGTACATCCGGCGCAATCGGTTCCATTACCCCCGCCGCTGGCTATGACTGTGACTCCACAGAGCCATGTGTCCATGCCTATTGGGGGATCATCGACCTTGCGGCGTGCCAAGCCGCCCATGTTGCATCCGCAGCTTTCATACGACGGCACTGCTCCACGCACTCTCTCCACCGGCGTGGCCGTTGGCTCACAGTTCTACTACGGATGACAAAGCACACTAGACTGCGAGCCCCATGTGTACACAACAGCTTTGGGTGTGGGAGTAGGCGTGACTCCGTCAATTTCCAGTACCCAAGGGTCGTTCGATGCGGCAGATCGAGTAAGCGGATTGACTACATCTTAGCTAATGGCTCCAGCAGATCCAAACTGATCTACGTCCCTGGACAATTGTGTGCTAACTGCAGGGCGCATTCCCTAGAAATGTCTTTTGGGATTTCCCTCACCAGCTAAACCCATATTTAGAGTAAAGTAGGCGTCCATCTGATGCACTGCCTTTGAATTGGTTAGAAAAACACGGAAGCTGTTCTGAACATATACTGGAATCCGGGAAATGTAATTAGCTAATGAATAGATTTTATTTTGGGATAATTTTCAGATAATACTATATGATAATAGAAATTGGGATTATCTGAGCTACATAAATAGGTTGCCTTTTCACCAGCGTGACCACTACTAAAATGTATGTTTAAAATATTTGTTCGTAAATTTGGTTGTATTATACATCACAATAAATTGCGATATCAAAATATTGGGGCAAAAATAATCGTACATATATTGTCGATCAGTAGGCCAAATTAGATAAATTGCTCCTTATCATGTAATGCTAGTTTTTGGGCTTTAGTATATAGTAGTTTATATATTAGCATACATTGGGACTCAACCGCAAGTTTAAATTCGAATCATACCACCCAGTGACTTGCAACTCTCATGTCGGTGTATTACGTCCTTTGTTGAATATGTGCACATTTAAAATGTAAAAAAGTACTTTTTGTTAATTACTTGTATATATCTTAAATACGTTGAGCTGTCCGCAGCTCTGAGCATATAAACAAAAACATTTATATTATGTTGATCTACTCGTGATTTTTGGTTACTGTAAAGTGCCTTCCTAATTAGCCTTTAAGTGTGTTCTTTATGTGTACTTAAAACCTAGAACCATCGTCTGAAATATAAAAACCGGTAGCCAGATAAATACGAACAATACATTGTATAGTAATATTTTCATTGAAACATTGTAAATAAATACTGTAGTAGCCAAAATATTCTCATAATAGCAAACCCACAATTACAGGAACAGTTATCTGCAAATTATTGGAATGTTAATAGTGCAATTTCAAAATTGTAAAAATATGTATAGTTGCAAAGGAAAAGGACAAATTTTTTAAGGACATTCAAGATTCCCAATATAACGCTATTAATCAAGTGTATATACTATTTATTTTAGGTCAGACTTAAGATTTAGGCTAATTCATAAAAGATAACTGGTATTTGTATATCAAAAATGTTAAGGAAAATGAAAAATAAACCAACTAAATCATGAAAAATGCATGCTGGCACATAATTAACCAAGTAAATTCCCTGATGGATATGGCTACGTCTTGCTCGTTAAATATGTAAAACTCTTAAAAAGAAACATTACATATAATTAAAGGAAGGATTCTACATAATAAGTTTACATGGTAGGTAAACTGCAAAAGCTCTTAGTTGTCTCTTTTCCTTATTTATTATTAAGTATTGTAAATTTTATACGATTTATTTTAATGAAATAAATAAATTATGTATTATTATTCCGAATAAAAGTTTTATTATTTGGGCACCTATTTCAGATTTCAGAAAATTCTTAAAGGTTATATGTTTTCATTGAAAATGTTATTGGTTTTTCTTTGTTGTTTCTTAATTGGTAAGTACTCTTCACATCGTCTTCAGGAGAAGTTATGTGAAATTTCATTACGACATGAATTGTATTCATTAACCGTTACTATGTTGTTATTATTAAGCTTTTTATGTTTTGACTAACAACTAGACTGGTGAGGAGTTGATGATTGAGGGTGCGCTTAACAACAGCGAAGAAGGCGTAAGGGGAAAGCTAAAAGAAATCCGCTAATGCGCGCATGCCAAGGTGGCCAGCCAAGGGCACCGAGGTGCAATTGTAATTGGAGGACTTCGGACTGCAAAGAAGAGGCGCCGTGAATTAACGAGTGATCGGAGGCAGCAGAAATAATGGGGCACGGGCTGCCTATATAAGACGGGGGTACGGAACAGGGATCAAGGATCACGTGGTCATAAACATTCCGGATTGGTGTTAATAGACTTAGGGATTGCGTTGGAGTGGTACGCGCTTGAACCAGGTGTCAAGCCAGGTGTTGAACCAGGCGTTGAACAATGTGTTTAACAAGGTGTTTAAAAAACCCAGTTTAAAAAATTACAGGTTGCTGAGCCAGGTGTTATACCGAGACAAAGAAACTTAAGCTTAAGATTGGTCATGAGAGGCTAAAGTGGTTAAAGAGTAGAGAATTCGTCCGGAAGAATTGCTCGTTGGCTCACACAGATTTCGCAGAATTTCGGTCGTCCACTATCTGTATCAAAGCACGGGAACGCGATGCTGTTGGTTCCTGTCGACCGATTCTACTAGATAATACCGATCCGAAGGGCCGGGACGGGTTGTCAAAGGTTATAATGACAGACACCGGAAAGCAATTTACAAGCAGATTGTTTTTCGAGGACTGCACCAGTTGACAACCCCTTGTACGCCGTAGGAGATTAAAACGGAGAAGGCTTCTGATCGGTAAAGACGATGATTACTCAGTTCTCAGGGGCAGATCAGACCAGATCTACTAACTTGCAGTAAACACGTGTGTAGCCGACATTCTCCAACGTTTATATTGTAAGAAATTTATCCACGTCTGCGCTATACAACGAGCCAAAACGGAACAGGAACAGAAACTTTGTTTGCGTTGGCCGCTATTAGCGGTCTTTGTCTCGAATATGGCAACTGCTAAACTGTGGCAATCATACCCATAATGTTGTGGTGCTTTCATGATTGTAAAGAGACAGCCTGCATTTAATCTGAAGGTAAATTATCTCGGATTTGATCTCTTAATTGTTTATCAGAGATTAGTGTATAACTTTTTGGTCGATGTCGGAAAGGTTGTGATGTACTTACTAACCTAATTGGGCACATAAATCGCATTGACAGCCCAGATTACGGTCCTCAATCGTAGTATATTAATATGGTCCATTCCGAGGTGCCAGCCTGAGGGCTGAGTCTAGACGAGCAGCAATTCCACGTTGGGGTTACCAAATGTTTGGCCAATCGCGAACGATTCGCGTTTGACTCAAAATAGTTGATTCTATAGTGGTCAACGATTATTTTCGGATCACAAGGTATCGCTTTTCGAAATTGTTAACGTGTAGCATATTAAATGACCGACACTATAGCGTCGGGTTTTAAATGGTGTGTCCTTTTAATGGCGATATTGCTTCAGGTTGGTCGTCCGAACTGCCAACTGTAACCTTAACAGGTAATCGTTGGGGCATCTCAAAACACGGTGAAAATCTCTGATTTAGATGAGTAGTTATTTTATTTTAACATGCTAGATTATTCCAGACGTTGATGCACTATGATCAGCGCAAACAAGTGGCCCTTACGACAAATGGGCGTAAAAAACGATAATGCATACGAAACAAAATACTAATACTAATTTTGTGCTGAATAAGATAAAATTAATACTTTTAAGATTGGAAAAGAGTCAGTAGTAGAAATAGTATGGTATAGTCTATTATAGTCACTACAAAGTACTCTAAAAGGTTCATGCATATCAAAGTTTGATCTACAATGATTTAAAGTTAGAGGAATAAAGTTCCTGGTAATTCTATTAGGCACAGAGAAGTTTAGGCGACCCAGTAACTCGGGACTTTCCACATCCCCGTGAATAAGTTTAAGAATAAAAGTAGTGCCAAGCATCGTTCTACGGTTGAATTAGGATGGTAGATTAATTAGAAGAAGTAGACTAGAATAGGGTAAGGCCCCGTAGAGCAAATAATAAAAAGTTATTTTGCACAGACTCTATCCGGTCTATATGTACACCATTCTGGGGACTCCGAACTATTGAACAGTACTCCAGGATTGGACGGACTAGTGAAATGAACAGAGTCTTTGTAACATAGGGATCATCGAATTCCTTTGACCACCTTTTAATAAATCCAAGTACTCCCCAGGCTTTATAGACAACCACCCAGCGTATACGTGGATATTATAATTTTGTTCAAAAGTGTGCAACGCAGTGAAGGAGACATCTCCGACCCTATAAAGTATATATATTCTTGATCAGGATCGCCTCCTGAGTTGATATAAGCATGTCCGTCTGTCTGTTTCTACGCGAACTAGTCTCTCAGTTTTAAAGATATCGAATTGAAACTTTGCACCCTTCTTTCCTTTGCACGCAGTATATAAGTCGGAACGGCCGAGATCGGCCGACTATATCCTATAGCTGCCTTATAACTGATTGATCGGAAATGCCATAACTTTGGTGTTTGTAAAGTTCGGAAGTTTGGATTTTCTATGGGCTTCATTTTTAGAAGTTAGCTTTCCTTTCTTGTTTAGATTGTTCTTAGACTTTTTCTTTCTTATTCAAATAGCTGAGAGACGGACGGACATGACTAGATCGACTCGCCTGGTGATGATAATCAAGAATATATATACTTTATATTCCCGGGAAATGTACCCTTCAATAATAGCCTCTACAAAGGTTAAAACTACGTAGAAACCTTGTATTGTATGAAAGCTTACATATTTTCCTGGCCCGATAAAGGGGGAAAGTTCATCAGAACATGCTGGTTAATTTATATACTTCGTTATTTTGTGTTGTGGTTGTCTACTTCTTTATCGCAGGACACCATATTGGTAATATAGTTTCTACCCATGCACTATAGGGCCAACGACCACTTTTGTTGGCCAAAACCCATTTTTGAAAAGTCGTTAAAACCAAAAAAGTTGTTTTAGGATAAATCGTGTCACCAGAACCACCGAACCGCGTAGACGTGTCTTTTTGCTCGCCCTGCGACAATTAAAAATGTCGAACGCAAATAAAATATTAACAAGTGCAACCGGTAAAGCCACGAAGCCAAGTCTCGATCGGCAACAAATACAACTAGACGAACGACGGCTGTCTTCTGCACGGAACAATGCTACATTTCAATTGACTCATCGGAGGCAACAACAAAATCAACGTCACTGACCGCTACCGAAAGAGCCCGCTCACTGTCACCAGCGATTTTATGCCCAAACAGCGCTGCCGTTACTCAGTCGTGGAGTTCACAATGCCCGTCACCTCTCTCTCTCATCGATGCACCGACTACTTCGGCTTGTGCGCCCACCAGCACTGTACCCTCTCTTACTACAGCAACGTCAACGACAACAACAACTTTAACGTCTGCGCCTACCCAGTGGCCTATCTCAACACCACAAGTAAAACTTAGCTCTACTGACCCTCTTACGAATAATACTCTCGTACAGACGGGGATCGATCGGTATGTACAAATAAAAAGAAAGCTTAGTCCACAAAAAAACGTAAACTCAAATTTGCCAAAAGTACCGAAAACTTTAGGCAACACACGAACATCCAAAAACAGATTTGCCATACTTGGCGAGACTGAAGAAGACAAGGGTCAGGCGCCTCAAGTCTTGAAAGCTGTAAAGCCACCGCCAATATATATTAGGAAACACAACAGTGTCGATCTGATCAATAAGCTTAAACAAGTAATCGGGCCTAACCACTTCTATATCAACACCCTAAAAAGAGGAAACATATTAGAAGCATAACTCCAGGTTAACAACGAAGACAACTTCCGTTCTGTAACAAGATATCTCGACAATGAGCTTATAAGCTTATTGCTTAGGTATTGCGCTAAGGCCCTGTGCAAACCTCTTCACAAGTTGTTTACCTTATCTCTAGAAACCTCCCAATTCCCAAATATTTGGAAGGAATCATTTGTTATTCCTCTTTTCAAGAAAGGTAACAAGTTAGAAGCCAGTAACTACAGAGGTATTTCTAAGTTGTCAGCTATTCCTAAGCTTTTTGAAAAAATTATTACTCCTCATTTGCACCACCTTTGCAGATCAATAATTTCTCCGTGTCAACACGGATTTATAAAACGTAGATCCACAATCACAAACCTTCTAGAGCTCACTTCATTTGTGATAAAAGGCTTCAATAGTAGTTTTCAAACAGACGTCATTTACACTGACTTTAGTAAAGCATTTGACTCTGTAAATCACTTACTTCTCATTCAAAAACTTGACCTTTTAGGTTTTCCAGTTGATCTGCTTAAATGGATTTCAAGTTATCTAAATGGCAGGTCACAAAGGGTCCTTTTTAAAAATTCAATTTCTGAAATTCTCCGTGTTACCTCCGGTGTCCCACAAGGGAGCCATCTGGGTCCGTTACTTTTTACATTATTTATTAACGATCTTCCCTCAATTATAAGTCATTCTCGCGTACTTATGTACGCAGATGATGTTAAGTTGTGCCTGCAGTATAAGGACATTTCCTGCCATTTAAACTTGCAATCCGATCTAGATAATTTTCAAAACTGGTGCCGAGATAATTTACTAAATTTAAACGGTTCCAAGTGCAAGCTGATGACTTTTTATCGGGCCAATCCGATATACGCGACTTACACGTTAAGTGGCAGCTCTTTGGATAGAATAACTCCTGTAAACGATCTTGGCGTTTTCTTGGACCCTAAACTACAATTTACTAAATTTAAACGGTTCCAAGTGCAAGCTGATGACTTTTTATCGGGCCAATCCGATATACGCGACTTACACGTTAAGTGGCAGCTCTTTGGATAGAATAACTCCTGTAAACGATCTTGGCGTTTTCTTGGACCCTAAACTAAAATTTTCTAATCACATTTCGTCCATGGTTAATAAAGCCAAAGGAGTGCTTGGATTTATTAAAAGGTGGTCAAAAGAATTCGATGATCCTTATTTGACTAAAACTTTATTTATTTCGCTAGTCCGTCCGATTCTGGAGTATGGGTCTCCCGTCTGGAGTCCACAATACGGAATACATATTGGTCGTATTGAATCTGTACAAAAAAACTTCCTTCTTTTTGCTTTACGGCGCCTAAACTGGGATGCAAATCTTATCTTACCTTCTTATTCTAGTAGACTTCTTTTGATTAATTTACCATCCCTAGCCAACCGTAGAACGATGCTTGGTACTATCTTTATTTATAACCTTATACATGGTGATATTGACTGCCCCGACTTGTTAAGTCGGCTAAACTTTTCTGTGCCAAGTAGATTAACTAGAAATTATTTTCCCCTAATTTTAAATCATTGTAGATCTAACTATGCCTTGCATGAGCCTTTCAGAGTATTATGTTCTGACTATAATAGACTTTTTCCTGTAATATCAAATCTTGACTCTCTGCCGCTCCTAAAACGATTGATACTTGCTTCATTGGCACAAGATTGATCTAACTATTACTTTTTTTCCCCGGACCTTTACCTTTATTTTCCTATCTCGCGTCTATCTTATCGCGAATCGTGCCGTACGATACACGGCTGCGCCCCTCGGTCGGTTGGGCGGGTATGTGGGCCGTGGGACTCCGCGCGAAAAAAAAAAAAAAAATAAATAAATAAATAAATAATAAATTACTACACTTACCAACTAAAAAGTAAGAAAGGCCTACAAGTTGTACTTAAAGGTATAGATAGAATCGACTGGTGCGGTAGCAGAAATAGCTGAAAGCCTCACGGAAACCACTGTTTAAGATTGAGCTGGCCCCAGAGACGAAACCTCTAAAGAAAAATGCAGTGTATCCTATTTACAATCTGCAATATCTCCTTCACCGAAGAATCACCGTAGAGGAACCGCATAAGCGGAACGGCCCCGTACAGTATACAAACTGCCAGGAGTTCGGGCATACAAGAACCTACTGCCCCCCGCGACCAGTTTGTGTCGCCTGTGGAGATTTGCATTGCATTGAAGCATGCCTGGGAAACAAAGAAGACCCTACTCTGAGGAAATGCAGTAACTGTGGGGGAAATCATACTGCCAACTACCGGGGCTGTCCCGTCTACAAAGAACTCAAGAGCCGCCTAAATCAGCGACGCAGTAATCCATTCGTCGCTCAACACTCTGCCCAACCAAACATCTTCACCCCAGCAACAACCACTCCTGGTGTCTCCTTTGCCAACGCACTCCGCTACCCTGGAATCTCACAAACATCTACCGCCCAGCATGCAGCATTGCGTCCACAGCCACCCATACCAAACCTAAATAATTTTCCGCTCTTAAGCCAAAATGGCCAAACAACACCTCAACCTTCTACGCAGCAAAACCAAACTCTTCCCCCACAAACACTTAGCGGTCTAGAATCTACACTAGCTACTCTTGCAAACGTCATGATGACGATTCAAAGTTCCCTTCAAGAACTACTGCAAAATCAGAGCCTTCTAATGGAACTGCTGATCAAACAAAAGTCTGTATAAATGGACTCCTTAAGAATATGCTTCTGGAACGCAAACGGCACAAAAACGAACTTCTACAGTTCCTAAACAGCCACAATATCGATATCATGCTACTTTCGGAAACCCATCTAACTAATAAAAACTACTTCCATATCATCGGATATATATTCCACGCGACCAACCACCCGGACGGTAAAGCACACGGAGGTACCGGTATACTCATAAAACAACGCATAAAATATCGCTCAAGTATCCAGATCGAGCCTCTCCTACTTGAAAAACGTAGACTTCGCAGAGACTGGCAGACTCATCGGTCCCCAGCTACTAAGAAAAGACTTAATGAAGCATCTCGAAAATTGTCGAAGGCCCCCTCTACCGAAAAGAACCAGGCCCAACGGGCCTACATTGCGAAACTATCCCCGACGGGTAATAAATTCCCACTATGGAGAGCTCACCCGCTCACCAATAGATCCCGATTGGCCAATTCGATCACAAACAGGTGCCTGGGCGCGGAGTGACGAAGAAAGAGCTAACACCTTTGCCCATCACTTGGAAAACGTCTTCAAGCCTCACCCGCCATCCACCAATTCACTCTACCGAATGTCTCGCTAGCGTCGCCGTCCTCCCCAGTTAAAAAAAGCTCCTGGTCACGATTTTATTTATCCAAAAATGATAATTGAATTACCTGCATGCGCAGTCAGATGCATCGCATTTATATTTAACTCAATATTTAAATGGGGCTACCGGCCCATCAGTCTGCTCCCATGTCTATCAAAGTTATTTGAAAAACTGCTTCTTGTTCATCTAGTAACACATCTTTAAAACGACAGAACGATCCCCACTGCAGCAATTCGGATTTAGGGAAAAGCATGGAACTATCGAACAGGTAAACCGCTTAACATCTGAAATTCGCACGGCTTTCGAACACAAGCAATATTGCAGTGCCTTATTTCTGGACGTATCACAAGCATTTGATCGCGTCTGGATCGACGGTCTGGTATACAAAATCAAAACCCTCCTACCGGAAAACACTCACAAGTTGCTTGAGCCATACCTCAGAAACAGAGTTTTCACCGTGAGATGTAAAACCATTACTTCAACCATCCGTAACATCGAAACTGGAGTACCCCAAGGAAGTGTGCTTGGACCAATCTTGTACATCCTTTACACGGCAGACATTCCAACAAGCCGCCAGACCCTCATCTCAACCTTTGCTGACGACACTGCCATTGTCAGCCGCTCGAAATGCCCAAAAACAGCTACAGCCCATTTAAAAGAACACCTGGTAGCTGTAGAAAAATGGCTCGCAGACTGGCGTATCAAAGTCAACGAGAAAAAATGTAAGCACATTACATTTACACTAAACTTGTCGAAATGCCCAGCACTGGCGCTAAACAACAAGCCGGTTCCACAAGCAGACGAAGTCACCTATCTCGGCATACACTTAGACAGGAGGCTTACCTGGAGAAAGCATATAGAAGCAAAGAAGACCCATTAAAAACTAAAGGCCAGCAGTCTTCACTGGCTCATGAACTACCGCTCCCCCCTTCCACTCGAATATAAACTACTGTATAACTCGTGCTTAAAGCCGATCTGGACCTACGGTTCCGAACTCTGGGGAAACGCAAGCAGCAGCTAAATAGAAATTATTCAAAGAGTACAATCAAAGACCCTACGAACAATAACTGGAGCCCCCAGGTACATCCGCAACGCAAACATCCAGAGAGACCTGGATATAAATCCCGTAAAAGAAGAAATTGTTTCCAGAAAAATTAAATATGAAGCCAGATTATCAAATCACCCAAACCTGCTAGCCAGACAACTCAACCGGCTAAGCTATCATTCCCGTCTACAGCGGATTGATTTCCCATCCCTCTTCAATAACATTAATTAACGTAACATAGATTAAGATTTGAAAACTTATTGTTAGTCTCTTAAGTAATAGAGAAGATCCAATAATTAAGAATAAAGTATAAAAAAAAAAGGATACATTAACAGAAGACCAATCTGCAATGTTGCGTTTCAGAAATTCCGATATAGTGCGCTTTTGTTAAGATGTTAAAGCTGTTAAGCTGCTTAATCAGATATTTAAGATGCAAGCCTCTTGCTTTTGAAATTCAACTTATATATTGCAGTGTTTAAAAGTGTTAAAAAAAAAAAGTATCAATATGGTTGTTTTTTTGTGTGGATTGACTGGACGGCAGTCCGCTCCGAATTTGTGAATTTGAATTGCCCGGGAGATGGCCAAGCAGTCTTGGCTGCAGATATCCCCAGTTTGTAATAGGAATTTTAAAAGAGGATCCGACTCCATGGTGGCTTTCTAATGGTTTTCTGTGCCTATAATTTGTCCCACAAGTTGTACATTAGGGCAAATATCCGCGTTGCCTGGGCCCACTGTTGCACACAGAGCTAGTTTTTAGCTCGGGCCTCAGCCAAGCTGACTCTCGGTACGGTCCGACTCCGGGGGTGAGATGTTGTGTTGGTGGGGATGGAGGTAGTGTTTAAGGTTAAGAATTGTGTAAAGCAACTATTTAGATAAGGCTTAAGCGCCTGCTGTTTGTCTGCGGCCGCTTATTACATTGCTTTCCATCTGACTCCGACCACCTGAAATACACAGCTAACTTGCGACCCGCTCGGTTGCCTCAGCTAGTAGGCCTTGGGGCCATTATTCGCAACAGGTAATACATGTGGCCCCAGGAATTCCGCAGTGATGCAAACAACTCTTGAGACGACGAAGTGATGTATTATTATAAGGTTTATTGATTATTATTATTTGGTATCCGATTAAAAATATTGTGGTTTTAACTTTAATGAGTTAACAAATAAAACTTAAACATCTGTGCATGCGTGACGCTTGAGATCTTGACACCGACTGACTCTTCTTGAGTTCTACTTTATCGATTCTCTCGCGTTCTCGATATATTTTATTAGAAGCGACAACCGCTCCGTGTCTCTCTTCCAACTTGCTCTTCTGGGTTATTCCTGATTCCTACATTCGGCCCTCCTGATAAGATTTTCGTCCCGAACTTCTTCATAAACTCAGCTACAGTGGATGTTTTCAAAGGACTTTTGCTATCTCCCACTTTTTCAACATCATACCTGCCATGTTTGTTAACTTAAACTACCTTATGAGGTCCAAGATATTTTCCTCTTAACTTTACACCAACACCATACTGCGTACGCCTGATCGCAACTAAATCATTCAAGTTGTGGAGCTTTTCGTCCTTACGCTTTGCTTCAAACAATCGCCTGTTTTCCTCCTGTAGGGCTTGAATATTTCCCTTGGCTTCTTTGCGTATCTGATCTCGGTCATCGGCTAACTCCTGAATCAAAGACTGCTGTACATGTTCTTTCAATTTCGCTATGTCAACCACACGCATATCGACACCTGTTAACAACTTAAACGGAGTTACTTTTGTGCTCCTAGGCTCGATATTGTTGATTAATTGCTGCACTTTACCGACATGCTTGTACCAATTTCCTGGATTCTCTAGGCTCATCTTCGACAACATTGGCACAACGATTTTGTGCATTCTTTCGACCTGCCCGTTACCACGAGGTACAACTGTAGCGATTGATAAATGCTGAATCTTTTGTTTGTCGTAGTATTCCTTAAATAAGTGCGAGGTGAATGCTGCTTACCAAAGGTTACTGCTTGTCTTTCTAAGCAATTAAGCACCTTTTCGGCTCCTGAACTGGGCGTCGGATACAACCAAACGAATTTCAAAAATGCATCTTGTAATCATAATCTTGCAAAAACATTGCCAATCTAGCCCCTCGCAACGGAACTTTTTTCTTTTTCATTGTCATGGCGAACGCGTTACAATCAGTAATGATTTTGAATTTCGTTCCCAACACATATACACGCCATTTAGTCAAAGCGGCAATGACGGCCAACACTTCCAGTTCGTATGAGTGATATTTTTCTTCACATGGCTTTGTTTAACGACTCATGTACATAACAGGGTGTAGTTGACCTCTACAAGGTCCTTTTGCAGAAGGACTGCCCCAAAACCAAACTTAGACGCATCCGTGTGTATTTCAGTAGTCAATTTAGGATTATACAGTTTTAAAACTGGTTTTCTAATCAATGCTGTCTTCAATTGTTCGAATGCAACCTGTTGCAACTCTTTGAACACAAACTTGACATCTTTCCTCAGCAAATCTGACAACAGCTTTGCTATAACTGCATATCCATCCACGAACTTCCTAAAATACGACGTTAACCCAAGAAATCGCTGAAAGAAATCGATCAGAGGGCACTGGAAAATTTGATACCGCTTGCGTTTTCTCGTTACTGGGTGTGTTCGAACCGTTTTCTATAACATATCCTAGAAAATCGACCCTGCTCTGTAAAATTTGACACTTGGTCCAGTTAATCCTCAATCCATTTCCCTCTTCTATTTCAAGCTCTTTTTTAAGCTTCTCTACTCCCTCTCTGATATCTTTGCTGGGAATAATAATATCCTCCATGTAGACAACTGCGTCACCGTTTTTAATGAGGTCACCAGATGAGAAAATCATCGCTCCCTGTAACTTCTCGATAACGCTATCCGTCTGTACCATCGGAAAGTTATCTCTCACAATTTTCTCATTTAATTTGCGATAGTCGCAACACAATCGTTTATGCCCATTCTTTTTTGACACAAGTACGATTTGAGAAGCGTACTATGAAGTACTTGTTTAAATAATTTTCTCTTTGAGCCACTCTTCAACCTGCGCATCTACTATCTTCTGTTCAGTATAGGGAATACGTCGAGGATGTTGAAATACTGGCGATTCATCGGTGAGTAAACGTGCTTGTTGGCTTCGCCCTGTCTTCCGTCTGTACTAAGTTTGTTGTCTTTTCCTGTTTAGCTACCATATCAAACTTGCACTGAGCTGCTCTATGTCCTGGTTGGTTGTTAAAGCATTTCCTTACTTACTCAACTGTTTTTACTACTTCTTTGTCACCTTTATTGAAGTGAGAGTCATACTTGAATTGCTTTACTGATACTCGCATCTTCGGATATGCCTCAATTAATACTTTCAACTGCCTCATACTCTTTGCTTGATAAAATAAAGCCTTATTTGTCTTAGAGTCTGGAATACCGTCGACAAAGTATTCAATCAAGCTTTCATCATCTAGATCAATTGGCTTTGCCAATTCCATTAATGCATACAGGTATTCGTGCAACGATTCGCTCTTTCTCTGCTGCCTTTTGCCAAGTCTACCATGTACCTCTGCTGATGACACCCTCACACCAAATTCGTCGATTAATGCGATTTTTAAAGATCTCCAATCCCGAACATCTCGCTGACTACGAATAAAAAGCTTCGTCGCTCCGCTGAGTAGTTGTTTAGCATAAATAAAAACCTGCAGCTGAATCCATTCCACAGTTAGTGCACATTCTTCAAGTTCCTCAATCCACTGATTAATGTCTGGTCAATTATTTCCCGAAAACTGTGACACACTTCCTTCCACATCCTTCAAAGTAAACCATGACCTACACGAATTAGAACTTTCACAGTCTTGCCCACCTACAATTGAATTCTTATTGGATCCACCATTTTCAATGGCCAGTGAAGGTACGGAAACGAAAGATCCGCCGTCATCATCATCCACATCAATTCCTACCTCATTGTTTTCATCAATTTGCAAACCATAGTGAGCAAGCAGTCACTTTTGCAAACAATTTTTGTCAATTTTTCGCGTAGTTCTGTCACAAGCAGTGCCGAAATCTCTTGCCTGTTCATTTTAAAAACATAAATATAATCGTTTAAAATAGAAGAGTAATATAATGCTTATCAAATAAAATATGTATATCAAAAACGAAAACTCGCCAACTTACGTTATTACGTTACTCTAATGCACTGCTTGAATTTATGCAAGAATGAAAACTTAACTCTACGTTGCTGTAAACACAACAGCACGATTGCACAACAGCAATCCCAAAATTTTTATATTGTCTTCTTGGCAATTTGTCTCGATCGTACACTTTTCTGCTTCCTTCTCTTGCTTTGACCAGCCTTTGTAGCCTGTGTCCTCGTATTCTCCTGACGCACAACTTCTGATCCTTCTGCCTGCTACCGTAACTGCTCCACGCCTTGCCTCTTGTCCAGATGACCACTGCCAACAATCCTGCTTCTTGCTTGTTAACGTGCACCACAAAGCTATTGCGTTGCTTCCAGATTTGCTACTCGTTGATCAATCGTCTTCTATGTTGCCCACGTCAGTGCTCTTTGCGTCGGTTCCTCTGCAAATTCTTTTGCGTCTCACAAAATCGAATTTCACAACTATTTTATTTATGCAATTTTGCCTCTCCTTTGTAAATTCTTTGAGTTTTTCTGTTACTTTCCAATTTTTTTGTAGTAGCTGGTGCTACCACCGCGTTTCAAAAAGTTAAGTAAGTTTTTAAACACAACTCAGTTTAATGACTGTAGTTTGTAATCGGTCCAAATATCTCCGTTTGAGCCCCCAAAATTGTGGCCCAGGAATTCCGCAGTGATGCAAACAACTCTTGAGACGACGAAGTGATGTATTATTATAAGGTTTATTGATTATTATTATTTGGTATCCGATTAAAAATATTGCGGTTTTAACTTTAATGAGTTAACAAATAAAACTTAAACTTCTGTGCATGCGTGACGCTTGAGATCTTGACACCGACTGACTCTTCTTGAGTTTTACTTTATCGATTCTCTCGCGTTTTCGATATATTTTAGTAGAAGCGACAACCGCTCAGTGTCTCTCTTCCTACTTGCTCTTCTGGTTTATTCCTAATTCCTACATACATATATATTAAAAGTTTTTCATTTTGGCTTATACTCAATTTAAAACCAATTGAAATGGATTGGGGGCTATCTGCTTGAAACTTAACCAAAAGTTGACAAAAGATTCAAGCAGATAGGACTAGTTTGCGTAGAAACGGACGGACGGACAGACGAACAGACTGACAAAATATGTCTTTATGTCGGATAGGGCGACTATATCATAATAGGTCCCTTAAGAGCAATCGAAAAAATAAACATTTTAAAAAGTACAACTTAGTTGTTTTTAATTTTTTTTTGTTCTTTAGGATTTGGTAATATTTAAATATAATCTAATTACGGTTTTAATTAAATTAAAATCGTACATCTATATCATGTAGCTCCCAAAGAAAAATTTAAAAAAATTAAAAATTAAAAAAATTGTATTATATATTCTTTTGAGATATAGTACTTATTTACTAATCAAATTACGCTTTTAGTTTTGTCAAAAACGGAGAACAATATCATATAGTTCCACAGAAACGAAGAAGCTTCATTGTTTTTAGTAATATAGGCTTATAAATCAAAATGAAGTCGTTTTGTAATAACTGCAAGGGTATTTAAACTTCGGCTTGCCGATGTTTGCTACCTTTCTTGTTAAATCTTATTTCAAGCAACCAAATCTTTAAGATTTAATAAACCTTAATGCGAATTGGAAAATAAGCTCGTAATGCGACCCCGCCAAAATTAGGCAAGAGACGCTGGCACGCCAACCAGACGGGTTAAAGGGTTGGAGAAATCCGTGTTGAGCGCTATGGCGATAAAAGCAAAGCGAATAACAAATGTGATGGCGGTGCCGCTCGTAAAAAATTTAAATGTAATCCTCAACTTCCGCAATGACATTCAGCATGTGCCTACATGCACAGCCCTCGTCAAAACTTCGCCTCTTTATATCCAACCCCTCTACTCGCGCCTCGTTCAAGCGCCTTTAATGTCTCTTGTAAATTATAAATTAAATATTTACTTCAGATTGTGAAAATGCGTTATTTATATTCTGCGGCCTGGGCACCAAGGTAAGTGTTCACCTAGATGGTGCCGGGCAGGGTCGGCCTGTAACTGTATCTGAAGCTTAATTT
This sequence comes from Drosophila prolongata, assembly GCA_036346975.1. NCBI lineage: Eukaryota > Metazoa > Arthropoda > Insecta > Diptera > Drosophilidae > Drosophila > Drosophila prolongata. Next base: position 6,626,507 of record JAYMZC010000320.1, read on the forward strand.
GTCGCGCTTGACGTTCCCCGTCTTGGCCTGGCGCCTTAGTGCAATAATAATATTACAAGTTTTAATTAAAACTCATGTTGCGGGGAACAGCAGGCACATCCCACCGAACTCTACAGCCTATAGATTGAAAACAGGAAAGATATATCTGGAAAAATTTAAATCTTTTATAAAATGATGACACATTTTACTTTCTGATTTTTATTAAAAAGGTGAATTTTTTGATTCCAGGATGTTTTAAGTCTTTAAGTTT